>RXON01000064.1:0-84716 GCA_009667805.1 Leptobrachium leishanense
AACCCTCCTCCACGACCTGCAAACCCCTCCTCCACGACCTGCAAACCCCCCTTCCCCTCCTACACGACCTGCAAACCCCCTCCCCTCCTACACGACCTGCAAACCCCCCTTCGCCTCCTACACGATCTGCAAACCCCCCTTGCCTCCTACACGATCTGCAAACCCCCCCTTGCCTCCTACACGATCTGCAAACCCCCCTTGCCTCCTCCACGACCTGCAAACCCCCTTGCCTCCTACACGATCTGCAAACCCCCCCTTGCCTCCTACACGATCTGCAAAACCCCCTTGCCTCCTCCACGATCTGCAAACCCCCCCTTGCCTCCTCCACGATCTGCAAACCCCCCTTGCCTCCTCCACGACCTGCAAACCCCCCTTGCCTCCTACAACGACCTGCAAACCCCCCTTGCCTCCTCCACGACCTGCAAACCCCCCTTGCCTCCTACACGACCTGCAAACCCCCCTTGCCTCCTACACGACCTGCAAACCCCCCCTTGCCTCCTCCACGAACTGCAAACCCCCCTCGCCTCCTCCACGACCTGCAAACCCCCTCCACGACCTGCAAACCCCCTCGCCGCCTCCACGACCTGCAAACCCCCTCCCCTCCTACACGACCTGCAAACCCCCTCCCCTCCTACACGACCTGCAAACCCCCCTTGCCTCCTCCACGACCTGCAAACCCCCCTTGCCTCCTCCACGACCTGCAAACCCCCCTTGCCTCCTCCACGACCTGCAAACCCCCCCTTGCCTCCTCCACGACCTGCAAACCCCCTTGCCTCCTCCACGACCTGCAAACCCCCCCTTGCCTCCTCCACGACCTGCAAACCCCCCCATTGCCTCCTGCACGACCTGCAAACCCCCCCTGCCTCCTCCACGACCTGCAAACCCCCTTGCCTCCTCCACGACCTGCAAACCCCCCTTGCCTCCTCCACGACCTGCAAACCCCCCCTGCCTCCTCCACGACCTGCAAACCCCCTTGCCTCCTCCACGACCTGCAAACCCCCTTGCCTCCTCCACGACCTGCAAACCCCCTTGCCTCCTCCACGACCTGCAAACCCCCCTTGCCTCCTCCACGACCTGCAAACCCCTCGCCTCCTACACGACCTGCAAACCCCCTCCACGACCTGCAAACCCCTCGCCTCCTCCACGACCTGCAAACCCCCTCGCCTCCTCCACGACCTGCAAACCCCCTCGCCTCCTCCACGACCTGCAAACCCCCTCGCCTCCTGCCACGACCTGCAAACCCCCTCGCCTCCTCCACGACCTGCAAACCCCCCTCGCCTCCTCCACGACCTGCAAACCCCCTCGCCTCCTCCACGACCTGCAAACCCCCTCGCCTCCTGCACGACCTGCAAACCCCCTCGCCTCCTGCACGACCTGCAAACCCCCTCGCCTCCTGCACGACCTGCAAACCCCCTCGCCTCCTGCACGACCTGCAAACCCCCTCGCCTCCTGCACGACCTGCAACCCCCTCGCCTCCTGCACGACCTGCAAACCCCCTCGCCTCCTGCACGACCTGCAAACCCCCTCGCCTCCTGCACGACCTGCAAACCCCCTCGCCTCCTGCACGACCTGCAAACCCCCTCGCCTCCTGCACGACCTGCAAACCCCCTCGCCTCCTCCACGACCTGCAAACCCCTCGCCTCCTCCACGACCTGCAAACCCCCTCGCCTCCTCCACGACCTGCAAACCCCCTCGCCTCCTCCACGACCTGCAAACCCCCACGCCTCCTCCACGACCTGCAAACCCCCTCGCCTCCTCCACGACCTGCTAACCCACCTCCCCTCTTACACAACCAGTGCGTTCAGTTGCTCGGCCGCTGCAAGTGCTAACTTAGCAGCTTCCCAATGAATGTCGTTATGCAGCTCAGCAATGCTAATTTAGCACTTGCAGCCTTGTGGAGAGGTGCAGCGGGGTCAGCGTAGTGTGACATAGGAAAGATGGCCGCCTCCAGGGAGCAAATAATCAAATAAGGAAATGTTCCGTTTGCAGGTTTGGTGGAGCAAAACAGCAAATATTTATTGGAAAATGGTAAACATTAACATTAAAGTGGTAATAAAATCAAGAAGTCCGTATGTAAAATATAAATTTTTAAGGTTGCTAAAAACATATCTATGCACAAAAATATAAATTCACATATTATGTATCCAATATATATTTAGTAGCAAAAGAATAGATGTTTCAATATTTTATAGTGCATAACTATGATGGTATATATGTTGAAGATTTAGAAATACTTTTAGTTTAAAAGTAGAAACCGTTCTATTTTAACTGATAAGAGTAGAAGTCTGCTTATACTAAATTTAAAATTGACAGTGTCGGATATAATCTCTGCACGTGAATACAACACGTTATATATTGGACTTATCAGCCAAGCCTCCAATATGTCTATATCGGACTTACTGGACCTACCTCGGCAGTTGCCTCCAATATATCAGGGATTATTATTTCATAAGAAATTTATACGAGACACAAATATCAATCGTTTATATTTCTTAGAAATTATCCTGAATTCTTTTAATTGTCTGTGTTTTGCTTTAAAAAATACAATAATTAATAATCGGATAAAAATATATATTTATTACGTATACAAAAAAGTTTCAAATCTCATATCATAAACAACAATTTATAAACCACAATCCATCAGCATATAAAAACTAGCTTCACAATATATGTATCTCCGGTTAGTAACGGCATATATGATTAATATCATTTACCTTATCAGTTAGTAACTAATACACAAATGGTTAATAAACATTTCTTCTTAATACAACATGCATTTCCCAGCAAACAATGTTTAACCAGCCAGCTCTTATAGATATATCTATGCTACATGGATCAACAAAAGATAAGCTAATTTAAGAAGTAATAACTTATTTAGTGAATCCTCCCCTAATCTCGAGAGTCAAATTTCTAGTCTTTTGCTTTTTATTTTGTAGTTATATAATTCCTTGCTTATTAATTTTAATCAGTCATTTCCAAATTCAATATATATATTGGTATCAATCTTACAACATTTCTTTAGGAATAAATCCTTATATCCACTTCTTCATATTTCTATCTGCAGAATAAAAAATACTTAGAATTTGGATCTAACCGTATCCGAGAAGTCTCAGTCTACGTTGCAAGAATCTCTACAAATATATATAACTAGTTGTAAAGCCTGCCCAGAGGGCAGTCTATTGTGGATATACTGCCCCAGCTCATGGATATACTGCCCCAGCTCGTGGATACTGCCCCAGCTCGTGGATATTGCCCCAGCACGTGGATACTGCCCCAGCTCGTGGATACTGCCCCAGCTCGTGGATATGCCCCCCAGCTCGTGGATATGCCCCCCGCTCATGGATATGCCCCCCAGCTCGTGGATACTGCCCCCGCACGTGGATACTGCCCCCGCACGTGGATACTGCCCCCGCACGTGGATACTGCCCCAGCACATGGATATTGCCCCAGCTCATGGATTTGCCCCAGCACGTGGATACTGCCCCAGCACGTGGATACTGCCCCCGCTCGTGGATACTGCCCCCGCTTGTGGATACTGCCCCAGCACGTGGATACTGCCCCCGCACGTGGATATTTGCCCCCAGCTTATGGATTTGCCCCAGCATGTGGATACTGCCCCAGCACGTGGATACTGCCCCCGCACGTGGATACTGCCCCCGCACGTGGATACTGCCCCCGCACGTGGATACTGCCCCAGCACATGGATATTTGCCCCCAGCTCATGGATTTGCCCCAGCTCATGGATTTGCTCCAGCTCATGGATTTGCCCCAGCTCATGGATTTGCCCCAGCTCATGGATTTGCTCAGCTCATGGATTTGCCCCAGGTCATGGATTTGCTCAGCTCATGGATTTGCCCCCAGCTCATGGATTTGCCCCCAGCTCATGGATTTGCCCCCAGCTCATGGATTTGCCCAGCTCATGGATTTGCCCCAGGTCATGGATTTGCCCAGCTCATGGATTTGCCCCAGGTCATGGATTTGCCCAGCTCATGGATTTGCTCAGCTCATGGATTTGCCCCAGGTCATGGATTTGCTCAGCTCATGGATTTGCCCCCAGCTCATGGATTTGCCCCAGGTCATGGATTTGCCCAGCTCATGGATTTGCCCCAGGTCATGGATTTGCCCAGCTCATGGATTTGCCCCCAGCTCATGGATTTGCCCCAGGTCATGGATTTGCCCAGCTCATGGATTTGCCCCAGGTCATGGATTTGCCCAGCTCATGGATTTGCCCCAGGTCATGGATTTGCCCAGCTCATGGATTTGCTCAGCTCATGGATTTGCCCCAGGTCATGGATTTGCTCAGCTCATGGATTTGCCCCCAGCTCATGGATTTGCCCCAGGTCATGGATTTGCCCAGCTCATGGATTTGCCCCAGGTCATGGATTTGCCCAGCTCATGGATTTGCCCCAGGTCATGGATTTGCCCAGCTCATGGATTTGCTCAGCTCATGGATTTGCCCCAGGTCATGGATTTGCCCAGCTCATGGATTTGCCCCAGGTCATGGATTTGCCCAGCTCATGGATTTGCTCAGCTCATGGATTTGCCCCAGGTCATGGATTTGCTCAGCTCATGGATTTGCCCCCAGCTCATGGATTTGCCCCAGGTCATGGATTTGCCCAGCTCATGGATTTGCCCAGCTCATGGATTTGCCCCCAGGTCATGGATATGGCCCCCCCAGCGCTCATACTTACCTGTCGAGCGGCGCCAGGGAAGTGAAGATTTCCCCGCTTCCTGTTTTTGAAGGACCCAAGCCCCGGTCACGTGACCGGGGCTTGGGTCCTTCAAAGCGGAAGCGAGGGAACTTTCCCTTCGCCGCTCGGGGGACCCGTTAGATGCGCACAGCAGCCGGGTAGAGGCTGCGCTCGCAGCCTCTACCCGGCTGCCGCGCGCATCCAACCCCCGAGCGGCGGGGGAAACTTTCTCTACCCGGCTGCTGTGTGCATGTGTAACCGCCGCGGCGAGCCGGCAGCCGGCTCGTGCCGCGGCGGTTGCATGCGCGCGCAACCAACCGCCGCTGGTTGCGCGCGCATGCGCAGTAGGGCTTTGGCGACGGACAGCCAAAGCCTTACTCTATTATAATATAGATTACATTAACCACTTGAATGCTAAGGACGCGCTCAGCGCGTCCTCAGCATTCCCGCTGGTGTGCTGAGGACGCGCTGAGCGCGTCCTCACATTGGGGTCAGCGTTCGGCCGGGTTCCGGCCGATCGCTGGCCCCTCCGGTGCGGGCTGACATCCTGGATTCAGGCGCCCCCCCCCCCGCATGTGCGGAGGAGGCGCCTGAAAGGGAGGACCTCTCTCCCTCCCGATCGGCGGCGCACAGGGGGTTAACCCAGGCATCATTTGGAAGGGCACAGCCTGCCCTTCCAAATGATGCCTGGCATTAACCCCTGGGGAGCTGGATCGCGAATCGGCGCTGAAAAGCGCCGGTTCGCGATCCTTTCCCGGAGCTGGCCGACATCTTGGATGTCGGCCAAGCCTCCGGGAACTCCCCCAGAAGACTGGCGCTACGCACGATGACGCCAGTCCTAGACTTAACCCCTAACTGCCACCAACTGTGGAGATAGGGAGTTCCAATGAACTCCCTATCTCCCGATCCGTGGCAGTTAGGGGTTAAATTTTGGTATCGTTGGATCGGCCAGAGCATGGCCGTTCCAACGATACCAAACTACAGTGAAAAATTTTGTAAAAAAAAAAAAAAGAAAAATTAAAAAAAAAAATTAAACACTTTTATTTTTTTTTTTTGGGTTTGTTAATGCAGCAATATTGTTCCCATTTCAATTATAATGTGAACAATGATGCTGCACTAACGATTTTTGTATGCGGTGCGTTTGTTAAAAATAGTGTCATTTTCCCCAAAAAAAATGTAACGAGACCCCATCTCTAATTTTTTTAACAAGCGCACCCCATACAAAATATAACCGCAATTGCTCGCATGTTAAAATGTGAAAAAAAACACTTTACACATTGTAAATTATTGAAAATACATATTTTATTGCATTTTTTGTTATAATATACAGACATGACATAACGTATACATATAATAATGACATATTATGAATCTACCGAGTCTGACGGAAAGAACGATATATAATATGTCTGGGTCATATACTAAAATAAGCCTTCAAAACACGTTTAAACATGATGCGCAAAACAGGTAAAAATGACCTCAGCATAGGGGCGGGAAAAGCCTCAGCAGCGAAAGGGTTAATTATACATTACCTGTCCAATTTGGATGTTGATAAGTCTTGGAATTTTCTATGTGATGCTTTGTTTTGGAATATGTGAAATTATCTATCAGATAGTCAATGCATGTGAGTTAGAGAGTTGGTGAGAGTCAAAAATTTGGTGAGAATCTTGATTGCCTCATGTCTTGGGATCTGCCTGCATCGTGGTGTGAGTCTGTGTGTTGGAATCTTGGACTCTCAGAGTGTCATGTCCAGGGCAGCCATCAGAAATGATGGGGCCCCTTACTAAACCTCACGATGGGGCCCCCCAGGGCCCCCCCTCAACCTCTAACAGCTTTTCTCCCCCTTCAAAAAAAAAAAAAAGGACATAACATAGCACCACAGCAATAAAACTCCCAGTAATGTGCAGTGTGTATTAGCTTATCACAGTATCCACAGCAATAAAACTCACAGTAATGAGCGGTGTGTCTGAACGTATCACAGAATCCACAGCAATAAATCTCACAGAAACGGGCTGTGTGTGATGGCCTTTGGGTGTGGGTCTGGGACTGGGCCTTGGGGTCTGGTCCTTGAGGTCTGGTCCCTGAGGTCTGGCCTGGGGTCTGGTCCCTGGGGTCTAGCCTTGGCCCTGGTCTCTGGCTCTGGGCCTTGGGGTCTGGGTCCTAGGGTCTGGTCCTTGGTCTGGGTTTTGGGGTCTGGGCCCTGCGGTCTGGGCCTAGGGTTTGGGGTCTGGGCCTTGGGGTCTGGGCCCTGGGTTTGGGCCTTGGGGTCTGGGCCCTGGGTTTGGGCCTAGGGGTCTGGGCCCAGGTTCTGGGTCTGGGCCCTAGGGTATGGGGTCTGGACCCTAGGGTCTGGGCCCTGGGTCTGTATTTGGGGTCTGGGCCTTAGGGTCTGGGCCCTGGGTTTGGCCTAGGGGTCTGGGCCCTGGGTTTGGGCCTAGGGGGTCTGGGTTTGGGCCTAGGGGGTCTGGGCCTTGGATCTGGGCCCTGGGTTTGGGCCTTAGGGTCTGGGCCCAGGGTCTGGGTCTTGGCCCTAGGGTCTGGGTTTGGGGTTTGGGCCTAGGGGTCTGGGCCCTGGGTTTGGGCCTAGGGGTCTGGGCCCTGGGTTTGGGCCTAGGGGTCTGGGCCCTAGGGTTCTGGGCCCTGGGTTTGGGCCTAGGGGTCTGGGCCCTAGGGTCTGGGCCTAGGGGTCTGGGCCCTGGGTTTGGTCTAGGGGTCTGGGCCTTGGGGTTTGGTCTAGGGGTCTGGGCCTTGGGGTCTGGGCCCTGGGTCTGGGCCCTAGGGGTCTGGGCCTAGGGGTCTGGGCCCTGGGTCTGGGCCCTAGGGGTCTGGGGTCTGGGCCTAGGGGTCTGGGCCCTGGGTTTGGTCTAGGGGTCTGGGCCCTGGGTTTGGGCCTAGGGGTCTGGGGTCTGGGCCTTAGGGTCTGGGTTTGGGTCTTGGGGTCTGGGCCCTGGGCATTTGCCTTGGGTCTGGGCCATAGGGTCTGGTCCCTGGGGTCTAGCCCTGGGTCTGGTCCCTGGGCCTTGGGGTCTGGGTCCTAGGGTCTGGGTCTGGGCCTTGGTCTGGGTCCTGGCCTTGGGGTCTGGGCCCTGGGTTTGGGGTCTGGGCCCTGCAGTCTGGGCCTAGGGTTTGGGCCTTGGGGTCTGGGCCCTGGGTTTGGCCTAGGGGTCTGGGGTATGGGGTCTGGACCCTAGGGTCTGGGCCCTGGGTCTGTATTTGGGGTCTGGGCCCTGGGTTTGGCCCTAGGGGGTCTGGGCCTTGGATCTGGGCCCTGGGTTTGGGCCTTAGGGTCTGGGCCCTGGGTTTGGGCTTCGGGTCTGGGCCCTGGGCATTTGCCTTGGGTCTGGGCCATAGGGTCTGGGCCTTGGGGTCTGGGCCCTGGGTTTGGCCTAGGGATCTGGGCCTTAGGGTCTGGGGTCTGGGCCCAGGGTCTGGACCCTGGGTCATGGGGTCTGGGCCCTGGGTTTGGGCCCTAGGGTCTGGGTCTGGGCCTAGGGGGTCTGGGCCTTTGGGTCTGGGCCTTGGATCTGGGCCCTGGGTTTGGGCCTAGGGGTCTGGGCTTAGGGTCTGGGTTTGGGTCTTGGGGTCTGGGCCTGGGCATTTGCCTTGGGTCTGGGCCATAGGGTCTGGGTCTGGGCCTTGGGGTCTGGATCCTGGGCCTTGGGGTCTGGGCCCTGGGTTTGGCCTAGGGGTCTGGGCCCAGGGTCTGGGCCCTGGGTTTGGCCTAGGGGGTCTGGCCCTGGGTCTTAGGGTCTGGGCCCTGGGTTTGGGCCTAGGGGTCTGGGCCCTGGGTCTGGGCCCTGGTTTGGGCCTAGGGGTCTGGGTCTGGGCCTTAGGGTCTGGGTTTGGGTCTTGGGGTCTGGGCCCTGGGCATTTGCCTTGGGTCTGGGCCATAGGGTCTGGTCCCTGGGGTCTAGCCCTGGGTCTGGTCCCTGGGCCTTGGGGTCTGGGTCCTAGGGTCTGGGTCTGGGCCTTGGTCTGGGTCCTGGGCCTTGGGGTCTGGGCCCTGGGTTTTGGGGTCTGGGCCCTGCAGTCTGGGCCTAGGGTTTGGGCCTTGGGGTCTGGGCCCTGGGTTTGGGCCTAGGGGTCTGGGGTATGGGGTCTGGACCCTAGGGTCTGGGCCCTGGGTCTGTATTTGGGGTCTGGGCCCTGGGTTTGGCCCTAGGGGGTCTGGGCCTTGGATCTGGGCCCTGGGTTTGGGCCTTAGGGTCTGGGCCCTGGGTTTGGGCTTCGGGTCTGGGCCCTGGGCATTTGCCTTGGGTCTGGGCCATAGGGTCTGGGCCTTGGGGTCTGGGCCCTGGGTTTGGCCTAGGGATCTGGGCCTTAGGGTCTGGGGTCTGGGCCCAGGGTCTGGACCCTGGGTCATGGGGTCTGGGCCCTGGGTTTGGGCCCTAGGGTCTGGGTCTGGGCCTAGGGGGTCTGGGCCTTTGGGTCTGGGCCTTGGATCTGGGCCCTGGGTTTGGGCCTTAGGGTCTGGGTTTGGGTCTTGGGGTCTGGGCCCTGGGCATTTGCCTTGGGTCTGGGCCATAGGGTCTGGGTCTGGGCCTTGGGGTCTGGATCCTGGGCCTTGGGGTCTGGGCCCTGGGTTTGGCCTAGGGGTCTGGGCCCAGGGTCTGGGCCCTGGGTTTGGGCCTAGGGGTCTGGGCCCTGGGTCTTAGGGTCTGGGCCCTGGGTTTGGGCCTAGGGGTCTGGGCCCTGGGTCTGGGCCCTGGGTTTGGGCCTAGGGGTCTGGGCCTAGGGGTCTGGGCTTAGGGTTTGGGTCTTGGGGTCTGGGCCCTGGGCATTTGCCTTGGGTCTGGGCCTTGGGGTCTGGATCCTGGGCCTTGGGGTCTGGGCCCTGGGTTTTGGCCTAGGGGTCTGGGCCTTAGGGTCTGGGTCCTGGGTTTGGCCTAGGGGTCTGGGTCCTGGGCCTTGGGGTCTGGGCCCTGGGTCTTAGGGTCTGGGCCCTGGCTCACCACTCGCTGTCTTCTATCTTCTTTTCTTCTGTCTTCTGCTCTTCAGTTCTTCTTTTCTTCACCTTTTCTTTAATCTTCTGTCTTCTTCCCGGTCCCTGCAGCTTCACTGAGTGGAGGGGCGGAGCCAAAGCAACATGCTTGGGAGGCCCCTCACACGCTGCTTGGCCCCGCCCAGCCAGGAAGTGAAGCTGCCAGGAGCCGGAGGAGACACAGTGTCTCCTCCGGCTCCTGCAGCAGTAGCAGGGACACAGCTCCGGATTCGGACTCATCGAGTCCGATACCGGAGCTGTTAAAGGGCGACGCCGCTGCCGTCGGGGGCCCGGGATCCCCCCCCGGGCCCCGGCGGCCCGGGCCCCTTACGGCAGCATTGGGCGTAATACCCTGATGGCGGCCCTGGTCATGTCTAATGCATTGCAGTGTGAGTCTGTGAATGCTGGAATCTCCGACTGACTTGCAAATAACATTGCAGCTTATTATAGCCAATTTGACGTCACTGGCAATATTATTGATATATTTACTATCCTCTAGAGGGCAGTATTGCACTTCTTAACCCCTTAGTGACCGGGCGGTTTTACACGAATCCGTCCGTTCGTGACCGCTGCTGTTTTTACGTTTCTGCGCTCTTAGTGTTTACGTCAAATTTTCCTCTTACTCGTTTATGTAACCCACACATATTTTACACTGTTTTTCTCGTCACTAAATGGACTTTATAAAGATACAATTTTTTTCATCATTTCATATAATTTACTATAAAAAATATTGTGAAATATGACACAAAAATTGAAAAAACACCACTTTTTCGAACTTTGACCCCCAAAATTTCTTATGTATCAACAACCGTCAAAAAAAATTAATTCTTTAGTAGTTTCTAAATTTAGTTCTGAGTTTAGCAATACCCAATGTTTACATATTCCTCGCTTTTTTCCTTATTTTATGCAACAATAAGTGCAAGTAGCACTTTGCCATTTCCAAAGAGTTTATTTTCAAAACTAGTGCTAGTGACATTGTAACACTGATATCTGTCACTAATTCCTGAATAACCCTCCACATATACATATTTTTTTAAAGTACACAAATCAAGGTATTAAACTTGGGGTATTTTGACTCTTTCCATGCAAACCATTTTACCACAAGTCTATGCCAAAGTTTGAGAAAAAAAAAAAAATTGGTGATTTTTTTTTTTTGAACGCAATTTAAGAATACATGTACTGTGAACTTTAAGGTTTACTGCCAAAAAGCACCCCAAAATATGTTCAGCAACATCTTCTGAGTAAATTGATACCACCCAAGTATAGGTATGTCGGGTCATTTGGGGGCTAATAGGCCTTATTTGGGGGTGCGCATTTCAGTTTTCCAACTTGGAATTTTCACATTTCGTCATCATGCACCCATGTCCTATTTGGGACATTTTTGAAGCCGGCCAAAGTAATTTACCCCCATCAAACCATATATTTTTAGAAAGGGCACACCCTAGGGTGCTTCAAAGAGTTGTATTTTAACACTTTCCATGCACTAGCTCTATGTCAAACTTTCAGGTAGTCACTTTTTGTGTTATTTTTTCACACACATTGTACTTTAGGCATGAATTGTCAAATCCAGTTATGGGTTACTGCCAAAAAACACCCCAAAATATGTTCAGCAACATCTTCTGAGTAAATTGATACCACCCATATATAGATTTGTTCTGTTGTTTTTGGGGTGCTACGCCAATCTTTGACATGTGCTTGTCAATTTTCTAATTTGACATACAGTATCTTCTTTGCTTATCTTCTTTTTAGGGGCCTTTTTACATACCCCAGTTTTATGAACGTGCATATATTTGGTAAGCTAACACCCCAAAGTATTGTAAATGGAGTGTTTTTATGCTATGGATGCATCCGTTTGCTCCAAACAAATTGGATACGGTTTGGTGGTCATTTTTCATTTTCACACCCACATCAGTTTTGGACTGTGATTTAGGAGACACTGTTGTTTGTTACTGCATGAAAACTCTCCAGGTTGTTTTCTGCAAGGTCTCCTGAGTACACCCATGCCCCCCATGCATAGGTTTGCCAGGATTTTGGGAAGGTTCAAATACAATTTTTATGACTTTGTCATTGGAGTTGAAATTGAGATTATTTCTTCAACTAGGCCTATCTTTGGTTTTGGGTCTACCGCATACCCCAGTTTGAATTATTGCCAGAAAATTGTTTATATTTGTTATGTTGACACCCCAAGGTATTGCATATGGAGTGCTTTGATGCCATGGATGCAACGGTTTTAGCCCAAAACATTTGAGAAGGTGTGTGGCGGTAATTTTTCAATTTTCAGATTTTTACGCCCACAGTAGTTTTGGACTGTGATTTAGGAGACACTGTTGTTTGTTACTGCATGAAAACTCTCCAGGTTGTTTTCTGCAAGGTCTCCTGAGTACACCCATGCCCCCCATGCATAGGTTTGCCAGGATTTTGGGAAGGTTCAAATACAATTTTTATGACTTTGTCATTGGAGTTGAAATTGAGATTATTTCTTCAGCTAGGCCTATCTTTGGTTTTGGGTCTACCGCATACCCCAGTTTGAATTATTGCCAGAAAATTGTTTATATTTGTTATGTTGACACCCCAAGGTATTGCATATGGAGTGCTTTGATGCCATGGATGCAACGGTTTTAGCCCAAAACATTTGAGAAGGTGTGTGGTGTAATTTTTCAATTTTCAGATTTTTACGCCCACAGTAGTTTTGGACTGTGATTTAGGAGACACTGTTGTTTGTTACTGCATGAAAACTCTCCAGGTTGTTTTCTGCAAGATCTCCTGAGTACACCCATGCCCCCCATGCATAGGTGTGCAAAGATTTTGGCAAAATACAGCACCAATTGTAGAACATAAAAATGTACGAATAAAATGTAAAAGTCTGGTGCCTGTCAAACTGGGGATGCTCTCTAGGGGGGCACAGGCTGTTGTCACTGAAGTGCATGAAACGCAAAATGTTTTCATACCTTCTACGTGACATTGATTGGGGGTAAATGGGGGTAGAGCAGATGGGGCTACTGCTCCAGTAGGAGCGAATTGAGGGCTTCTTTATGATGCCCTCAGCATAGTAAGTGCCCAGAATTTCAGAAATTCTGGCACATCTAGCGGGGTCCATTGCTGCCTTGCCAAGTAGGAGTCTGGCTTCGCAGCACAATGCTGATGGGCATACAGATTTGATTGGGCCACGATGTGGCCCAACAAATCATCCCCCATAAACACCTGCAAAAACTGTGTGGCGGTAAATCCTGCAACATCAATATTGATGCCAGGATTTGCCGTGAAAGGAGGGATATCTGGCCTCTGGCGATGAGGCACTACCCACTCCTCAGCTGGAGCTGTGCGTCTCCTGCTGGCAGGTGGTGACCCAGGATCTGCATCAGAAACATCACTAGATACATCAGCCAGCGTAGATAATGTATCTAGCGACGTCTCTGAGCAGTTAGCGGGGTCGAAATGAGGGTCTGAGTCTGACGCAGATGCCTCAGATTCTGACGCCAGGATGGCATATGCCTCCTCGGCGCTGTACACCCTCTCAGACATTATATATAATAGATTATAAAATTTTATAATTATTATATATATATATGCGGATTGTTGGTTCTTAGAAGAACCGTTGGGTTTCACAAGAAAATACAAATAAACACCTAAATCTCTCTAAATCCCTCTAAACCTGCCTCAATTCTTCTAAATCTCCCTAAAATCTCTCTAAATCTGCCTCAATTTTTCTAATCTCACTAAAGCTCACTAAAATCTCTAACCTGTCAAATCTGATCTCTCTCTCTCGCTCACCAAAACACAAGTGAGGAGAGGGAGGGAGAATCACAGAGGTCAGAGCCAATATTTACAAAATATTGACCTGACCTGACAAATTAGAAATTTTATTTAGATTTTTTCTAACTTCTGATTGGATGTTGCTAGCCTGCCTCTCTGAGGCAGGCTAGGAACATCCCACTCAGCCCCAAGATGACCCTGCCCTTAGAACCCTAGCCCTAACCCTAGCCCTAACCCTAACCCTAACCCTAACCCTACCCCTAACCGTCAGTTTATTTTATTTATTTTTATTTTACACTTTTTTTTACTCTGCTGGGTGCCTTGATCCCTCGAGGCACCCAGCAGAGCACCTGATCACTGATGTGATCGTTTTTGTACTGAGTGCCACGATACCTCGTGGCACTCAGTACTTCCTGCCGCTACCGGAAGTGATCGCTCGGGGGGAGCGATCACGGACGGACCGGCGGCAGGTAAGCATATTGCAAGGATGCCTCGATGTCGAGGCATCCTTGTAATATACTCAGAGCAGCTGGAAGCGATCTGATCGCTTCCAGCGCTCTCTAGAAGTGCCGGGCACCTCTCCGGTGAAACCGGATGTTGATCGCTCCCGGGGAGCGATCACATGGTGCCCGGCACTTCTAAACGCCATTGCACGGCTGCCTGGACTCCCAGGCAGCCTGCAATGGCGTTTGAGCTGCTGGAAGCGATCCGATCGCTTCCAGCGCTCAAAAAACGGCAGGACGTACCATGTACGTCAGCGGGTCTAAGAGAGACCCGCTGCAATGACGTACATGGTACGTCCTCGGTCCTTAAGGGGTTAATTAATTCCACCATTTCTTTTTAATATCTTATCTCGGGTCAAAAGGTCAATCTGACTTAACAAAGACCTCTCTCTCAGTCACTAGACACAGTGTCTCCATCTTGTCATACCTGATTTATATCCTCACTCCCTTTTGGTTAGTCCTTTCAACTGAATTATTTTCTGGTTAACTCAACAGAATCTATTCCTTAGTAATTTTTATTATTTACCAATTATATACTTTCTACAATATTTATTGGAGTATATATTTCCTACTGTCAATATAATAAAATATACCTTGATTATAAACATCTATTTTGTGAATATAAATCTATATTACAGAGATATTAACTCTTATTCCTATACCCAAAAGACAAAATATCTTTTGTTTTAAGACTTAAGACAGACCAATAAATTTAATTATGACACGTCTTAGCACTTACACCTAACCTTATCACACACAAACATTCTAGGTTCCTTCATGTCTGGCACTTCTTAAAAAAATATAAAAGACTTCACCCAGGAATGAACTCTGTAAAAAAAATCTCGTTCATTTCTAAACCTAGAGAAATTTTGGAGAAAAACTGTCTTTCAAAACAAAATGGCTACAAGCATCCATTTTAAAATTCTCCTTTCTGTGTAATATACCTGACAACAGGCACAGAAGTCTGAGGAAAAAGTAAGATGTTCTTTGAGTACATGGTCTAGATAAGGGAAGATGTGACTTTGTCAGGAACGTGGGGATGGTACCTGGGTGGCACCTGGATGGCAGGGGTATGAGCCCAGGATGCAGTGTCCTGCACTGATAAGCAGGCGGGAAGGGGTAGGGAGGAGGATGTGGAAATAAACTGACCGGATGATTCTCAGAAGGATGATGGTGGAGTTGCAGGAAACATAAATAATAAACAGGAACAGATGGGTATAGCAGAGCAGCGAGTTAGCAGCACCTCACTCTCTCAGCACAAGAGCTGTAATGAACCAGCAATGTTAATTGTGGGGCAGAGCCCTTTATTTTGTGAGTCACGTGTGTTGGTTGTGAGTTAACTGTTGCATTGCTGGATGCTGATAGTGAATGCTGGTTACAGGGCAGGAACAGTACATAGAAGTGTACCACCAGGGGGGTTTCAGGATGGCTACAGCCAGGGACCCTGACAGACTTATGACCTATGTCAAATAAATAAGAAATAAATAGTGGAAAATAGTTTAATTCCATTTTTAAAACAATATTGCCCTGACCTCTAGTGTTCTATTATGAGTTGGCAGGTATCATTGAATCTATAGGAACATATAGATTCAATGTTAATTAGAAGTCACGTGATAAGTGATGTCAAACACCCTATATCTGTCTAACCACAGAGCGCATTGAGGCATTCAGATTCATTCATTCTCATTCTTCCTCTCACTCACTCTTCCTCTCACGCACTCATATCATGAACAAAGAACATGTAGAGATGAGTCATGCTCAAGGAGACACTCAAAGAAACAGAGAATCTCATAACCACTAACTTTTCTATAATTTTCTCACAAATTATCACTCTTCATTTAAAAGAAGTTTGCAGAAAATATTGAATCCAGATTTGGAACAGGTAAAGTATGAGAGCAATTTAAGTTGGATTAATGTAGATATATAAGTGTCGTATATTGCAATGGATATAGACTGAGATTTATCTCTGATATTGTTAGATCGGACCTTTTTATGTATTTCTAACCTGCAGTATAGAAATATAATAGGAGTCTGATAAAAGAATATTAATTTATCCTAATTATTTGTTGCAATGTATACATATATATATTGAAAATGGAAGAGCAAATGTGGTTGAATTATTAAGCAGGGAATTTATAATCTACAATTTAAAAGTATAAGATTAGAAGCTTAATACTTGGTATTAGGGGAGGATTCACTAAATAAGTTTTTCTTATTCTAAATAGAATAAGTGATGGCTTCATCTTTTTGTTGATCCAGGTAGCACAGAGATTATAATAAAATCCACTTCTTTATTGGCCATCCCTGCTTCCGGTATTGCTTTCAACCAAGGCACCATACAAAGAATCCTAGCACCCCCAGAAGGGAAGTCCTGGATCTGCTGGGCCCTGGGACCAATCACCACAGGAACAGAGGAGTAAGCACCAAAAGAAGAGTGGTTTCACAGACCAGCCGCTTGCAACACGAGGAATAAACCTGCGTAAGTGTGCATCCATCATTCAGACCATTAATATGCAGTGCTTGGCACAATTCTAATCACACTCTCCTGTTCTCTCGGAGGTACAAGAGAGACAGAGAAGTGCCGCAGATCAGAAAGAATTTTTATTTATTACACATTTCTTCAATTGAAAGACTTTTTTAAATACGGACACTAGGTGGCGATATACCACCAATACTGCATTACAAAGGATCTTTTATATCAATCAGACCATATATGCAATGCTGTTTTTATATGATACATGTATGCTTACATCTTTTGCTTATGCAATTTTGTGTGAATATATGTACACATAGACTCAACCTTTTGAGCATTACGCAACCTAGAGAGAAAAGACCTCTCCTCCCACTCTTTCATTTGGTACAGGTTTGCGCTCTGGAGTGTGTCTCTCTCTTCCAAAAATTGTTATTACAGACTTACAGGGTTATTCAGAGAGCGTGAAAAGCAGGAGAATGACTGGAGAATGAAAAATTCTAGGTCAAAATAGCCGATTTGGAAAATGAGATGAAAGGGAGAATTTTTTTGGTATGGCTATTTTGACATAGAATTTTTCATTCTCCAGTCATTCTCCTGCTTTTCACGCTCTCTGAATAACCCTGAGAGTGTTTTGGGGTTTTGACTCTGTCAACCCACTCATCACAGAGCTGCACCCAAAAGGTACCTTCACCACCTCACCCAGCGCTCCATATATAGGTATTGTGAAACCTTTTCATGAGAGCAATTTAAATTGGATTAATGTAGATATATAAGTGTTGTACATTGCAATGGATATAGACTGAGATTTATCTCTATCGGTAGATCGGACCTTTTATGTATTTCTAACCTGCAGTATAGAAATATAATAGGATAAATTAATATCCTTTTATCAGACTCCTAATTATTTGTTGCAATGTATACAAATATATATTGAAAATCGAAGAGTAAATGTGATTGAATTATTAAGCAGGGATTTTATAATCTACAATTTAAAAGTATAAGATTAGAAGCTTAATTCTTGTTATTAGGGGAGGATTCACTAAGTTTTTCTTATTTTTCTAAATAGAATAAGTGATGGCTTCATCTTTCTGTTGATCCAGGTAGCACAGAGAATATATATCTATATACAGTTGTGTTCAAAATTATTCAACCCCCACTGAAATTGAGTGTTTTGGCCAGTTTGACATTGATTTTGATCATACAGTCATCTTGCTTACAATTAAATCAAAGAGGCGCGTGTAGGTCAGACAAATATAACATAACATTTATAATGAAATAATCACAAATGTCTTTTCTGTGCTCACATCATTATCAGTTTTATTCAACCCCCAAGTGACATTCAATCTTAGTACTTAGTACAACATCCTTTTACAGTTATAACAGCTTTTAAACGTGAAGCATAGCTTGACACAAGTGTCTTGCAGCGATCTACGGCTATCTTCGCCCATTCGTCATGGGCAAAAGCCTCCAGTTCAGTCACATTCTTAGGCTTGCGCACTGCAACTGCTTTCTTTAAGTCCCACCAGAGGTTCTCAATCGGATTTAAGTCAGGTGACTGCGATGGCCACTCCAAAATGTTCCAGCCTTTAATCTGCAACCATGCTCTAGTGGACTTGGAGGTATGCTTGGGATCATTGTCCTGTTGAAAGGTCCAACATCTCCCAAGCCTCAGGTTTGTGACGGACTGCATCACATTGTCATCCAATATCTCCTGGTACTGAAGAGAATTCATGGTACCTTGCACACGCTGAAGCTTCCCTGTACCAGTGCAGAAGCAAAACAGCCCCAAAGCATGATTGACCCCCCGCCATGCTTCACAGTAGGCAAGGTGTTCTTTTCTTCATAGGCCTTGTTCTTCCTCCTCCAAACATAGCGTTGATCCATGGGCCAAAACAGTTCTAATTTTGTTTCATCAGTCCACAGAACACTATCCCAAAACTTCTGTGGTTTGTCCACATGACTTTTGGCATACTGCAGTCGACTCTTCTTATTCTTTGGAGACAGCAATGGGGTGCGCCTGGGAGTTCTGGCATGGAGGCCTTCATTACGCAGTGTGCGCCGTATTGTCTGAGCTGAAACTTCAGTACCCACATCTGACAAATCTTTTCTCAGTTCCTCAGCAGTCACACGGGGACTTTTCTCCACTCTACGCTTCAGGTAGCGCACAGCAGTCAAAGTCAGCATCTTCTTTCTGCCACGACCAGGTAGCGTTTCAACAGTGCCCTTTGCCTTGAATTTGCGAATGATGCTTCCTATGGTCTCTCTTGGTATGTTTAACATCTTTGCAATCTTCTTATAGCCATTGCCCTTCCTGTGAAGAGTAATCACCTCTTCTCTCGTCTTCCTGGACCATTCTCTTGACTTCACCATGTTTGTAACCACACCAGTAAATGTCTAGAAGGAGCTGAGTATCACAGTCATTTTAAAGCTGTCTAATTGGTGCTTATTATGCTTTATTGCTGCTCCGTGACATCCACAGGTGTTTTCAATACCTGATTGAAAACACTTGAATGAACCTCTGTTCTTCAGAGTGGTAGTCTTTAAGGGGTTGAATAATTGTGTCAATGAAGAATTCACAAAAGAAACATTTACTACTGTATTACAAAACCAATTGATGTCATTTTAGTTGCATATGGTTCTTTAAAAAGTCCTTGTAGGATTTCATTCTGAATACAATTACAAATGTCACTAAATTCCCTAAAACCCTTTACAGCATTGGGGGTTGAATAATTTTGAACACCGCTGTATATCACACACCGGATACTAGTTTTTGTTTTGAATATTTGGTTGCTGGGAAATACATGTTTTCTTTCCAGAAACCTTTTATTAAGTTGTACTAATCATTTATGTTTAGTTACTAACTTGATCTAAGTAAATCATATGAATTATATGTGCTGATATTACTAAAATGTTCTATGTGCTGATGGTTGTTGTTTTTATAAATCCTTGATTTTTGGTTGTGAGAATAAGTCATTTTTGCATACGTAATAAATATATATGTATATATATATATATATATATATTTTTACCTAGTTTGGTTGCGGTTGTATTTTTAAATGAACGTACAATTGAAAACAAACTCAGGAAAGGTTTCTGAGAAATTATATTGTTGGCGAGATAGTTTTATTATTGTTTATATCTCGGATTAATTTCTTATTTGAATAAACCTCTCCGACACCCCTCCTACACAACCTGCAAACCCCCTCCTACACAACCTTCAACCCCCCTCACCTCCTACATAACCTGCTAACCCCCTCCCCTCCTACACAACCTGCAAACCCCCTCCCCTCCTACACAACCAGGTCCCTCCTGCTAAACCCCCCTCCCCTCCTACACAACCAGGTGTGACGTCTTGGGTCCCTGGCGCCCCCTCTGGCAAAAGTGGACATTGCTGTTCAGGACTTTCATTCATGTTCTGACTTCAAGCCTGAAACTACACCTGGACTCTATTTGTTCAATGAACTCTAGTGCTTAAAAGCAGGCAGCACCCAAAGAAGGGCGCTGCCTCATTTTGTTCTGGAGCTCAGTTTTGTTAGAACCTTAATCAGAAGGCGTTCCTGTTTGATCTGTACTCCTTGTCTTGATTTAAGCCTGATTCTTTGCATATTGCAATTCTGGTCAAGTCCTATTTTGCTCTAGTATTTCTTGTCTGTCTTCAGGTTTCCTCCATTGTCAGGTATAGTCTTGTATTTCCCCTGCAAAGTTCTGTTTATATATCTGCTTATAGTCACCAGGTCCTTGGTTATTCATTCTGTTTCATGTTTATATGGTTCATGTTTATGTCTGGTATTTATGTTTGCAGTTCATGTATCTTCTCTAGGTTTAAACAGGTTTATGTTTTCGCTCTTGTTACTCTAGTGTTTAGTTCTCTCATGTTGTTTTGTGATTTAGTTAGCTGTTTTAGTTCAGGTATCTGTCTCTCCTCGTAGTTGCCCTGCTTATAGTCCTATATTCCTGCATTTGTTTCTAGTGCTCAGTCTTTGGTTTAATGTGTGTATCTAGTCTCTTGTTGTAAATAAATTCCTTGTTTTATTGTTTAAACATTCCGCTTCATGTCTGATCACTGCTGCAGTAGCTCACACCCCTTCTGTATCATGTCTAGTCCGGTCCCTTCTGCTAAACCCCACTCCCCTCCTACACAACCAGGTCCCTTAAGGTCCCTCCTGCTAAACCCCACTCCCCTCCTACACAACCAGGTCCCTCCTGCTAAACCCCACTCCCCTCCTACACAACCAGGTCCCTCCTGCTAAACCCCACTCCCCTCCTACACAACCAGGTCCCTCCTGCTAAACCCCACTCCCCTCCTACACAACCTGGTCCCTCCTGCTAAACCCCACTCCCCTCCTACACAACCAGGTCCCTCCTGCTAAACCCCACTCCCCTCCTACACAACCAGGTCCCTCCTGCTAAACCCCACTCCCCTCCTAGACAACCAGGTCCCTCCTGCTAAACCCCACTCCCCTCCTACACAACCTGGTCCCTCCTGCTAAACCCCACTCCCCTCCTACACAACCAGGTCCCTCCTGCTAAACCCCACTCCCCTCCTACACAACCAGGTCCCTCCTGCTAAACCCCACTCCCCTCCTACACAACCAGGTCCCTCCTGCTAAACCCCACTCCCCCCTCCTACACAACCAGGTCCCTCCTGCTAAACCCCACTCCCCTCCTACACAACCAGGTCCCTCCTGCTAAACCCCACTCCCCTCCTACACAACCAGGTCCCTCCTGCTAAACCCCACTTCCCTCCTACACAACCAGGTCCCTCCTGCTAAACCCCACTCCCCTCCTACACAACCAGGTCCCTCCTGCTAAACCCCACTCCCCTCCTACACAACAGGTCCCTCCTGCTAAACCCCACTCCCCTCCTACACAACCAGGTCCCTCCTGCTAAACCCCACTCCCCTCCTACACAACCAGGTCCCTCCTGCTAAACCCCACTCCCCTCCTACACAACCAGGTCCCTCCTGCTAAACCCCACTTCCCTCCTACACACCAGGTCCCTCCTGCTAAACCCCACTCCCCTCCTACACAACCAGGTCCCTCCTGCTAAACCCCACTCCCCTCCTACACAACCAGGTCCCTCCTGCTAAACCCCCTATTTTATTTTCTCCATACAGAATTCCGTCTGTGCGCCTTCCCCTGCAATCCATGCTGTATTCTGTCCGCCTTCCCTTGCAATCCCTGCTGTATTATGTCCGCCTTCCCCTGCAATCCCTGCTGTATTATGTCCGCCTTCTCCTGCAATCCCTGCTGTATTGTCTGTCCGCCTTCCCCTGCAATCCCTGCTGTATTCTGTCTGTCCGCCTTCCCCTGCAATCCCTGCTGTAATCTGTCTGTCCGCCTTCCCCTGCAAACCCCTGCTGTATTCTGTCTGTCCGCCTTCCCCTGCAATCCATGCTGTATTCTGTCCACCTTCCCCTGCAATCCCTGCTGTATTCTGTCTGTGCGCCTTCCCCTGCAATCCAAGCTGTATTCTGTCTGTCCGCCTTCCCCTGCAATCCCTGCTGTATTCTGTCTGTCCGCCTTCCCCTGCAATCCCTGCTGTATTCTGTCTGTCCGCCTTCCCCTGCAATCCATGCTGTATTCTGTCCACCTTCCCCTGCAATCCCTGCTGTATTCTGTCTGTGCGCCTTCCCCTGCAATCCATGCTGTATTCTGTGCGCCTTCCCCTGCAATCCCTGCTGTATTCTGTCCGCCTTCCCCTGCAATCCCTGCTGTATTGTCTGTCCGCCTTCCCCTGCAATCCCTGCTGTATTGTCTGTCCGCCTTCCCCTGCAATCCCTGCTGTATTCTGTCTGTCCACCTTCCCCTGCAATCCCTGCTGTATTCTGTCTGTCCGCCTTCCCCTGCAATCCCTGCTGTATTCTGTCTGTCCGCCTTCCCCTGCAAACCCCTGCTGTATTGTCTGTCCGCCTTCCCCTGCAATCCATGCTGTATTCTCTCAGCCTTCCCCTGCAATCCCTGCTGTATTCTGTCCACCTTCCCCTGCAATCCCTGCTGTATTCTGTCCACCTTCCCCTGCAATCCCTGCTGTATTGTCTGTCCGCCTTCCCCTGCAATCCCTGCTGTATTCTGTCTGTCCGCCTTCCCCTGCAATCCCTGCTGTATTGTCTGTCCGCCTTCCCCTGCAATCCCTGCTGTATTCTGTCTGTCCGCCTTCCCCTGCAATCCCTGCTGTATTCTGTCTGTCCGCCTTCCCCTGCAATCCCTGCTGTATTCTGTCTGTCCGCCTTCCCCTGCAAACCCCTGCTGTATTCTGTCTGTCCACCCTCCTTCTGATCCCTTTGTTTCACTGCCCCCCCTCCCAGTCCTGTAGATTGTAAACTGTCCAGGTAAGAAATTTATACGAGATATAAACGAGATAAATTTGTTGTTTATATTTCTCAGAAGTTCTCCTAAATTCTCTTCATTGTACGTGTTTTATTTTTAAAAAATAGAACCTATATGCACCAAATTTAAAGTACCACAAACAATGTTTTTGTCTTATTTACAATTACAATCCTATTTTAGGTCACAATCGGTATTATCTAAGTTGAGAGCTACTTTGCCATTGTTGTCTGAAACTGAACTTTTTTGCTTAGACCCTCTTGCAACCGCTAGACCGATTTCGTTATTTTATAGAGTACTTAACACGCCAACACGGACTGTGGTCTGGTCTTTCCAAAACACCTGGGAAAAAGAACTTGGTCAAAAATTTACACCTACACAATGGGCATCTGCCTTCATGTTCGCTGTGGGGGCGACTAGATGTGTTACTCTGATAGAGACTCAAAGAAAAATACTATACCGGTGGTACCTCACTCCGGACAAGATCAAGCGATTTGCTCCACAACATTCGGATCTCTGCTGGAGGTGTTCCCTGGAGACTGGATCTATGAGCCACATATGGTGGTACTGCCCTCGGATAGCCCCTTAGTGGAGAGACATTTCGTCACTGGCGACAGAAATATTGGGTACACAGATTCCGCACTCACCTGAAGTCTTATTACTGGGCATGATTAAACTTCCACGACCTCAGCTACGGATGTTATTTATCCTCATTTCTACAACCGCCCTACTTCTCGCACGAAATTGGAGAACTATGTTGGTTCCCACTTGCAAACAGGTGACCGACCTTTTGGAACAATACCGTAGCTTTGATTCTAGGATAACAATGGCGGAAGGATTACAATCTCCCAAATGGGACCCATGGAAACTTTGGGATGTACACAAAATATATAAGGCATGCGGTCTCTAGTAAAAGTCTATGTTTGAGCTATATACCTCCTGCTGCAAACCCCTCCCCCCCTTTTTTTTTTTTTTTCCCCCCTCCCTCCTTCCCCCAAGGTTTTTGAATGTATGTATATTTTTCTTGTCTGTCTGGAAATATCCAATAAAAATGTAATTTAAAAAAAAAATAAAAAAAATAGAACCAACCAGCTTAGATAAAAAACAATTAAATAAAAATATATATATATATATATATTACGTATGCAAAAAGATTTTAATCTCACCACATGATCAAAGATTTATAAAACACAACATCATCCATCAGCACACAGATCTCTAGCTTTTAACATATATTATCCTGTTAGTAACTAATACATAGATGGTTAGTTCACTTAACATCCTGCTTAAAGAAAACAATTAACATGTATTCCCAGCAAACTAGTATTTAAAACAAGCTAGTATCTTGTAGATATATATGTATATCTCCTTGTGCTACCTGGATCTACAAAAAGATGAAGCTATCACTAATTCTATTTCTAGAGTAATAAAAACTTATTTAGTGAATCCTCACGTAATAACAATAATTAAGCTTCTAATCTTCTGCTTTTTAGTAATAGGTTATAACATCCCTGTTTAATACTTCAATCACAGTAACTTCCAAATTCAATATATATATTTGTATATCATTGCAACAAATACTTTAGGATAAATGATATCCTTTTATCAGATACTTCTTTATGATATTTCTATACTGCAGGTTAGAAATATTTTCGAAGATTCCAGATCTAACGGTACCTGAGATAAATCTCAGTCTATATCTATTTCAAAATACACACCCATATATATATTTATATTAATGCCACTATTTGTTTTCCATACTTTACCTGTCCAAGGTCTGGATTCAAACGTTTCTGCAGTCTTCTTACAGCAGAAATAAATTCTTTGTATATAATATATTGTTTTGGAATATGTGCGAGTATTTATAAGATATTATATCTTTGTTTCTTTGTGAGAGTATCTTTTTTTCTAGCATCTCCTTGAGAATGCTCTTGTGATATGATAGAGATGAGTCAATGCATGAGAGTGAGAGATTTGAAATCCCGAGAGGGAGAAGTGAAATGACTGCCTGGATGAATGCCTTCTACTCATTGTGTTTTGTTTAATTATAGAGAAATCCACGTCACTTATTGCGTACCTCCCTACTTTGCATATAGCGTATACCTATGAGATCCAGAAAACTGTCAACCTTTACTACACCACAAGATGGCAGTATAGCTTTTCAAATAAAATATCACAAATTGATTTGAAATTCCTTATCTCAGGGCATAGGTCAATCTCCATATCTTATTTTGAACAAAAGACCCTCTCTGTTTTACAGACTGATGTCTGGAACTGTCATATTTGATTTATTATTTAGAGCCATTTTAAGGTTTTACTAAAATACTCTTATCAATACAGACATTCCTTTGCAATTAAGTCAGCAGAATACTTCTATTCTTCAGTAACTACTGTTATAATATACTTCAAAATATTTCTTAATATTATTTTCTGTGCTACTAATATAGAATACATTGATTTATATTTATATTTATATATATATATATATATTGTTGCATATATTTTAACTTAAATGTTTATACCAGAAAATAAAAATATCTTTAATTCAAAGAAAATAGACCTAGAAATTGTCTCTGACGTGTCTAGCACTTAGAGTCTACCATACATCAAATAAAAACTAACAGGGTTATTCAGAGAGCGTGAAAAGCAGGAGAATGACTGGAGAATTACTGGAGAATGAAAAATTCTAGGTCAAAATAGCCAAACCAGAAAAATTCTCCCTTTCATCTCACTTTCCAAATCGGCTATTTTGACCTAGAATTTTTCATTCTCCAGTCATTCTCCTGCTTTTCACGCTCTCTGAATAACCCTGTTAGGCTATAATCGGTAGACATTGTGACGCTAACAATTATTTTTAAACACACATAACTCTTATAGTTTACCTTCAAATGAACTTATTTCTAAAAAAAATCTGAGTTCATTCTAAAACCAAGTTTAAAGTTGAGAGACTTTACATATAAAAAATATACGATTAAACAAGATGGCTACAGGCATCCATTTTGTGTTTCTCTGAAAATACCTGACACAGCTCACGTGGTGTCTTGGTTAAAGTGCTGTATTCGCAGGGCCTTCTCTTCCTCGCATGTATCATTATTCCATCTCATGTTTTTGCTCCCCCATTGTAAAGTGCTACGGAACCTGCTGGCGCTATATAAATGACAGTAACTATGTACAATTCATATTCTGCAGGAAGGAAATCACAGCAGCTCACCTGGACACTTGTTTGATTTCTTACCTGCCGTGCATGGATTATACATGTTGTGGGGTGGCATTTTTCATTCACTGCCCTCAGCATGAATATATTATGTTTCCAGGAAAACAAGGCAACCCTAATTATACATCAGAAGCTGCGCAGCTGTGATGTCATCCAATGCCCCCTGTAATGGTATTATTAATACACTGGCGCTGCCAGTCCCCCTGTATCTAGTATTATTAATACACTGGCACTGCCAGTCCCCCTGTATCTAGTATTATTAATACACTGGCACTGCCAGTCCCCCTGTATCTAGTATTATTGATACAGGGAGACTGGCACTGCCAGTCCCCATCTAGTATTATTAATACTGTCCCTGGCACTGCCAGTCCTTGCCATTGCCACGTTTGCACATTGCAGCCAAGCCCCCTGGTGGTGAGAGCGACGCTCTTCAGCTTTTGTGGGTTTTTGAGCTAGCCAGTGCTGACCATCCTTCCCTGTGGCTGATTGGTCTGTGGTCACATGACCTGCCCTGCTCCATAATTATGGCCAGCAGTGCATTAGCTCCCTGCTCCTGGATAAGTCTTCATTCACGGAGTGCCTGATTGTGGGATTTTGATCTGCTGCTCTGTTTATGACTTTGGGTTGTATTCCTGACCATTTTTTCGTCTGCTCCCCTGTATGCTGATATCCTGTATAACGACCTTGGCTTGGCTGACTTGTTCTCCTGGCTCTCTATCCCCGGCTAACGGCTGACATTCCTCTCTGGCGTCTAGACCTTGCTTTCCCCGACTACTCTTGATATTCCTGTTTATTATTTATTCGGTGTGTCCTGGTTTCTTGTAGTTTGTGTATGTGCTCAGCAGCATATTATATAGTCTGTTAGAGGCCAGATAAAAGGACCTCATTCTAGTTCAGGGTTCTGTTTGCTGCTGGGAATTTCGTATTGTGGTCTCCTGTTTACCCCTGTTATTGTTGTGGTGTTTATTCCCTACCCTGTATCCTGCATAGATTCAGAAGGCCTCTATAAGGACCTTACCCCAGTATAGGGATTCCTCGTGTGTGTGTGTGTATCCTGTTTTATCATCCATGTTCAGTATGTGTTTGCTGGGTTCTGTATCATGCAGCCAGCAACAAACATGCCTAAAGGGCTTAACAGCACTCCGTATATAAAGGGCCCTCCTTGGCTCCAGCCTGGGGTGCTCGTGACAGCCATGGCTTTGTTTTTTGCCTGTGTAGACAGGGCATTGTGCCCGCTGAATGAACACAAACACACAGTGGGTTTTTGCCGTTGATTTATTTTGCTTTTTAAGCTTTTTTCTTTCAGAAAATATCAATGGAAAGAGACTCCTTTGGATGAAGACAGACAGTAACATGCATGGAAGACGTCACGTCCGTGTGACCATGGGGCTGCCCTTAATGACGGTGCGTTAAAAGTGCAGCTACATCAATATGTGACGCCAACATCTGACGTGCAACAGCTTTTGTGCCTCCTGAGGCTGAAGCAACCCATGACCAGAGCAATCCTCCTCCTCACCATATAATGATATGAATAGTTAGGATCCTACATATGGATCCTGCAAACCTTAACCCTCCTAAACCCCAATCCTGAAAACCTAAACCCTGATCCTGCAAACCTTAACCCTCCTACACCCAGATCCTGCAAACCTTAACCCTCCTACACACGGATCCTGCAAACCTTAACCCTCCTAAACCCCGATCCTGTAAACCTTAACCATCCTACACTGGATACTGCAAACGTTAAACCTCCTACACCCGGATCCTGCAAACCTTAACTCTCCTCTCCCCGGTTCCTGCAAACCTTAACCCCCTCCTACACTGGATCCTGGAAACCTTAACCCTCCTACACTGGATACTACAAACGTTAAAACTCCTACACCCAGATCCTGGAAACCTTAACTTTCTTCTCCCCGGATCCTGGAAACCTTACCCCTCCTACACTGGATCCTGGAAACCTTACCCCTCCTACACTGGATCCTGGAAACCTTACCCCTCCTACACTGGATCCTGGAACCTTACCCCTCCTACACTGGATCCTGGAAACCTTACCCCTCCTACACTGGATCCTGGAAACCTTACCCCTCCTACACTGGATCCTGGAAACCTTACCCCTCCTACACTGGATCCTGCAAACCTTACCCCTCCTACACTGGATCCTGCAAACCTTACCCCTCCTACACTGGATCCTGCAAACCTTACCCCTCCTACACTGGATCCTGCAAACCTTACCCCTCCTACACTGGATCCTGCAAACCTTACCCCTCCTACACTGGATCCTGGAAACCTTACCCCTCCTACACTGGATCCTGGAAACCTTACCCCTCCTACACTGGATCCTGCAAACCTTACCCCTCCTACACTGGATCCTGCAAACCTTACCCCTCCTACACTGGATCCTGCAAAACTTAAACCTATGTCTGTATCCTCAAAACGTCAACCCGCCAAACATCTAACTCCTGCTCCCCTCATTTTGGGTAGCCCCATTTTCACACTCTGAGCCCTCTGGCACAAAATGCTGCACAAACCTCAAATATCTACAGACACAAACTAAAAGACGAACATGCGGCACCTTCACCAACCGGAGGAGGAACCAAAACTGGACTTTGACAATGAGTTTTCATTAAGACTCCTGGTGTGTTGCGGTGACACGTTATGGCCATATCCTGGGCTTCTTTGCCTCAAGTACCTGATCCAATGGTGCTTGCAATGTGTGGACCCCTCGCTGTACAAAGATCATATGGTGGATCTCATAACACATCCTAATGGAGGGGATTCTCATACAGCACATGGAGAAATCCTTTACTCCACCTTCCATATGTTGCGATGACAACATGGACAATACCAATACGAGGTGGTGTCGCCAACAAATAAGAACATAGAAAATACCTCGGCCTCTCCCTGGAGATTATCTCGTACAGGTACCTATAACGGCACCTGATCAGGATGTGCCCCTCCATCCCTGCAGTATGGCTCTGTATTATTAGATTGTGTCCACATACGCCTATATAGACCCATCCCCAACAGAGGTAGGAATTCAGGCTGAGAGCTCAACGACACCACTGCTATTCCAGACACACATCCTCTGTGCCGCGGTGTTACACTTCCAGATGGACGCCCTTTGTGTCGCAGTGTGTTGCCCTTCCATGCATCCTCTGTGCGCAGTGTTACACTTCCAGATGAACGCTCTTTATGCTGCGGTGTGTTACCCTTCCAAATGGATGCCCTTTGTGCCGCGGTGTTACCCTTCCAAATGGACGCCCTTTGAGCCGCGGTGTTGCCCTTCCAAATGGACGCCCTTTGTGTCGCGGTGTGTTACCCTTTCAAATGGAAGCCCTTTGTGCCGCGTTGTTACCCTTTCAAATGGAAGCCCTTTGTGCCGCGGTGTGTTACCCTTCCAAATGGACGTCATTTGAGCTGCGGTGTTGCCCTTCCAAATGGACGCCCTTTGTGCTGTGGTGTTACCCTTCCAAATGGACGCCCTTGTGCTGTGGTGTTACCCTTCCAAATGGATGCCCTTTGTGTCGCAGTGTGTTACCCTTCCAAATGGACGCCCTTTGTGCCGCGTTGTTACCCTTTCAAATGGAAGCCCTTTGTGCCACGGTGTGTTACCCTTCCAAATGGACGCTCTTTGTGCCGCAGTTTGTTGCCCTTCCATGCATCCTCTGTGCACAGTGTTACACTTCCAGATGAATGCTCTTTATGATGCGGTGTGTTACCCTTCCAAATGGACGCCCTCTGTGCCGTGGTTTGCTACCCTTCCAGATGCGTGTCCTTTGTGCCGCGGTGTTACCCTTCCAAATGGACGCTCTTTGTGCTGCGGTGTTACCCTTCCAAATGGACGCCCTTTGTGTCGCGGTGTGTTACCCTTTCAAATGGAAGCCCTTTGTGCCGCGTTGTTACCCTTTCGAATGGAAGTCCTTGTGCCGCGGTGTGTTACCCTTCCAAATGGACGCCCTTTGTGTCGCAGTGTTACCCTTCCAAATGGACGCCCTTTGTGTCGCGGTGTGTTACCCTTCCAAATGGACGCCCTTTGTGTCGCGGTGTGTTACCCTTTCAAATGGAAGCCCTTTGTGCCGCGTTGTTACCCTTTCGAATGGAAGTCCTTGTGCCGCGGTGTGTTACCCTTCCAAATGGACGCCCTTTGTGTCGCAGTGTTACCCTTCCAAATGGACGCCCTTTGTGTCGCGGTGTGTTACCCTTCCAAATGGACGCCCTTTGTGTCGCGGTGTGTTACCCTTTCAAATGGAAGCCCTTTGTGCCGCGTTGTTACCCTTTCAAATGGAAGCCCTTTGTGCCGCGGTGTGTTACCCTTTCAAATGGAAGCCCTTTGTGCCGCGTTGTTACCCTTTCAAATGGACGCCCTTTGTGTCGCGGTGTGTTACCCTTTCAAATGGAAGCCCTTTGTGCCGCGTTGTTACCCTTTCAAATGGACGTCCTTTGAGCCGCGGTGTTGCCCTTCCAAATGGACGCCCTTTGTGCTGTGGTGTTACCCTTCCAAATGGATGCCCTTTGTGTCGCAGTGTGTTACCCTTCCAAATGGACGCCCTTTTGTGCCGCGGTGTTACCCTTCCAAATGGACGCCCTTTGTGCCACGGTGTGTTACCCTTCCAGATGCGTGCCCTTTGTGCCGCGGTGTGTTACCCTTCCAAATGGACGCCCTTTTGTGCCGCGGTGTTACCCTTTCAAATGGAAGCCCTTTGTGCCACGGTGTGTTACCCTTCCAGATGCGTGCCCTTTGTGCCACGGTGTGTTACCCTTCCAGATGCGTGCCCTTTGTGCCGCAGTGTGTTACCCTTCCAAATGGACGCTCTTTGTGCCGCAGTTTGTTGCCCTTCCATGCATCCTCTGTGCACAGTGTTACACTTCCAGATGAACGCTCTTTATGATGCGGTGTGTTACCCTTCCAAATGGACGCCCTTTGTGCCGTGGTTTGCTACCCTTCCAGATGCGTGTCCTTTGTGCCGCGGTGTTACCCTTCCAAATGGACGCCCTTTGTGCCGTGGTGTTACCCTTCCAAATGGACGCTCTTTGTGCTGCGGTGTTAGCCTTCCAAATGGACGCCCTTTGTGTTGTGGTGTGTTGCCCTTCCAGACGCTCTCCCTTTGTGTCATGTTGTGTTGCCCTTCCAGACGGATGCCCTTTGTGTTGTGTTGCCCTTCCAGACGCTCTCCCTTTGGAAGGGCAACACAACACAACTCGACAGACGCTCTCCCTTTGTGTCACGTTGTGTGGCCCTTCCAGACGGATGCCCTTTGTATTGTGTTGCCCTTCCAGACGCTCTCCCTTTTGTGACGCGTTGTGTGGCCCTTCCAGACGCTCTCCCGTTGTGTCGCCCTTCCAGACGCTCTCCCTTTGTGTTGCCCTTCCAGACGCTCTCCCTTTGTGTTGCCCTTCCAGACGCTCTCCCTTTGTGTCGCCCTTCCAGACGCTCTCCCTTTGTGTCGCGTTGTGTTGCCCTTCCAGACGGATGCCCTTTGTGTTGTGTTGCCCTTCCAGACGCTCTCCCTTTTGTGTCGCGTTGTGTTGCCCTTCCAGACGCTCTCCCTTTGTGTCGCCCTTCCAGACGCTCTCCCTTGTGTCGAGTTGTGTGGCCCTTCCAGACGGATGCCCTTTTGTGTCGTGTTGCCCTTCCAGACGCTCTCCCTTGTGTCGAGTTGTGTGGCCCTTCCAGACGGATGCCCTTTTGTGTCGTGTTGCCCTTCCAGACGCTCTCCCTTTGTGTCGCGTTGTGTTGCCCTTCCAGACGGATGCCCTTTGTGTTGTGTTGCCCTTCCAAACGCTCTCCCTTTTGTGTCGCGTTGTGTTGCCCTTCCAGACGCTGTCCCTTTTGTGTCGCGTTGTGTTGCCCTTCCAGACGCTCTTCCTTTTGTGTCGCGTTGTGTGGCCCTTCCAGACGGATGCCCTTTGTGTTGTGTTGCCCTTCCAGACGCTCTCCCTTTTGTGTCGCGTTGTGTTGCCCTTCCAGACGCTCTCCCTTTTGTGTTGCGTTGTGTTGCCCTTCCAGACGCTCTCCCTTTTGTGTCGCGTTGTGTTGCCGTTCCAGACGCTCTCCCTTTTGTGTCGCGGTGTGTTGCCCTTACATACGCTCTCCCTTTGTGTCGCGGTGTGTTGCCCTTCCAGACGCGTGCCACCTTGCATTACCTGTCCAGGCGCGCTTAATAGTTGCATGATATGTCGGTAGCCGTGGATCAGTGACGGCAGCTCCTCGTGAATGAGCTCGGCAGCTCGCGGTTCAAGCAGTCCATGTCCTATTCGCCTCGCCCAATGTATGGTCTGAGCAGCCACAGAATCCTGCAGGGTCCAGAGCGGCCGCGGGTGCCAGGGAGTAGGAGGCCATCCGCTGGTAGCCATATGGCTAGTGTCAGATTTGTGTCCCTGAGTCAAAATCTCTTTGTGAAGCATTGTCCATCAGAAGCGCAGGCAGGATTCACCGGCGTGCTCGGGTGGGTGTCCACGATGGATCATCCCTGTACCCATGTGCCTCAGTGTGTGTGTGTGTATATACATAACATACACTCGCGTGCATTCTATACATCTGACTGGATTGGTCGTACATACACACGTCTGTGCAGGAGGTATATACAGTGCTGTACCTATCAGTAAGATATATAGTGTTGTGCATTTACGCCGTCGTTTCCCTCCTGTATTCACATACATACATCCCATATTACATATGTTACATGTGCATAGATTTCTCCTGGTTTGTGCATTTTTCATAGCTTAGGATATGCCAGGTGTGTGCGTGTTTGTGTGGTCATGCAGGTTGTGTGTGCGTGTGTGGTCATGCGGGTTGTGTGTGTGCGCGCAGAGCATGCTGGTGTGTGTGTGTGTGTGTGTGTGTGTGTGCAGAGCGTCTATACATGCTCTGATCCTCATGGCATGAGTAAACACCAACCACCAGCCATGATCTCTGTGTGTGTGTGTGTGTGTGTGTGTGTGTGTGTGTGTAAGGAACATGCCTCTCACACCTGTGATCACCACGTGTGAAAATGCCTCATATGCCTCGTGTGCATGTGGGGTACATGTCCATTGATCATGACCTGTCTCACTGTGATCATGGGGCGTGCAAGGCATGTTCCTCCACTGTGATCGAGTGTGTGAGGCATGGTACCACACTGTGATCATGGGGCGTACCAGGTATGTGCTACTGCTGTTATCATGGGGTGCACGTGGCGTGTGTATGCGCTTTGCTCATGGGGTGCACGTGACGTGTGTATGCGCTTTGCTCATGGGGTGCACGTGACGTGTGTATGCGCTTTGCTCATGGGGTGCACGTGACGTGTGTATGCGCTTTGCTCATGGGGTGCACGTGACGTGTGTATGCGCTTTGTTCATGGGGTGCACGTGGCGTGTGTATGTGCTTTGCTCATGGGGTGCATGCGTGCCCTTGCAATCTGCTGCACAAAAGTGGATGTGTGGTTTGTTTATATGGAGACTGTGTTGTGTGTGTGTGTATATAGTGCTCGTTTGATTGTCTGATACATTTGCTCTACATGTACAGTGTTGCGGCTCTGACGTCTCACGCCGTACGTGTAGCATCGCGTCTTGTGATGTCACAGTGTGACAGTCAATTCTCTCTTTGGTGGCTAGAGGCTGGAGATCCGGACTGTCTCCTGGTAATATCTGGCCGTGATGCTGGAGTTTCTCAGGACGGCTGTGCTCGGGGAGGAGAGCTGACCCTCGTCAGGGCTGTTGGCGGGGGGAGTCGGGATGCTGATAATGGCTGCCGTGAGGTCAGTGCTCTCGCAGTTTAGCTTCAGGCTTGCATGAGATTTGGCGTTGAGGCTGGACCGGCTAGCCGGGGGGGGAGGAGGAGGAAAAACAGGAAAACCGTTACAGGACCGTGCTGGCATTATTCGATCACACACTCCCCCCCCCCCCGGAGACGGACACGGGGCAGCACCTAGGGTGGAGGAAGCAGACACGGGGCAGCCCGTTGGGCTGGAGGAAATGGACATGGGGCAGCCCGTTGGGCTGGAGGAGACGGACACGGGGCAGCCCGTTGGGCTGGAGGAGACGGACACGGGGCAGCCCGTTGGGCTGGAGGAGACGGACACGGGGCAGACCGTTGGGCTGGAGGAGACGGACACGGGGCAGCCCGTTGGGCTGGAGGAGACGGACACGGGGCAGCCCGTTGGGCTGGAGGAGACGGACACGGGGCAGCCCGTTGGGCTGGAGGAGACGGACACGGGGCAGCCCGTTGGGCTGGAGGAGACGGACACGGGGCAGCCTGTAGTGTGGAGGAAACGGACACGGGGCAGCCCTTGGGCTGAAGGAGACGGGAGCAGCCCGTAGGGTGGAGGAAACGGGGCAGCCCGTAGGGTGGAGGAAACGGGGCAGCCCGTAGGGTGGAGGAGACGGATTCAGCCTGTAGTGTGGAGGAAACTGACACGGGGCAGCCCTTGGACTGGAGGAGACGGGAGCAGCCCGTAGGGTGGAGGAGACGGACACAGGGCAGTCCGTAGGGTGGAGGAAACTGACACGGGGCAGCCCGTAGGGTGGAGGAAACTGACACGGGGCAGCCCGTAGGGTGGAGGAGACGGTGTAACGTTGGGAGCTTCCAGCCCTACCTGTGTGCTTGAGGGCAGCATGTCTGATGCTGCTCGCTGACCAATGCCCGGTTTAAATGGAGACAGGCAGGGAGGTGGTTGCATGAGGTGCGGCTTGAGTGGGGGGCGTGGCCTGGTGTATTCTCAGCAGTTGCCAGATCGTGGTTATCCATACCTGAGCTCCTTGTACCTGACTGCTATATTGAATTAACCCGTTATTGACCTCTGCTTGTTTCTGACTATTCTGCCTTCTGTTGCCCTAGACCATTTTCTTGTACTACGCCACTGCTCTGATATCGACCCGGCTATTCCATTTGACCATTCTGAACTCTGTATTCCTGATTCTGGCTCGGCTGACTACTCCCCGTGTTGTTAACCCTTTCTGTCTAGCTAGTTTACCTGGCCAATTCTAAGGACCAGACAGAGATCTTTCACGGCTACTCTGTTGGTAGCTTCTGGGCTCTGTGGAGTGTGGGGTGTTAAGTACTGCGTGGTGGGATCTGGGAACCGTGACAGACGTACATGGGGCAGCCCTTGGGCTGGAGGAGACGGGAGCAGCCCGTAGGGTGGAGGAGACGGACACGGGGCAGTTCGTAGGGTGGAGGAAACTGACACGGGGCAGCCCGTAGGGTGGAGGAGACAGACACGGGGCAGCCCTTTGGGTCGAGGAGACGGACACGGGGCAGCCCTTGGGCTGGAGACGGGAGCAGCCCGTAGGGTGGAGTAAATGGACACGGGGTAGGGCGGAGGAAATGGGGCAGCCCGTAGGGTGGAGGAGATGGGAGCAGCCCGTAGGGTGGAGGAAACGGACACGGGGCAGCCCTTGGGCTGGAGGAGATGGGAGCAGCCTGTAGGGTGGAGGAGACGGACACTGGGCAGCCCGTTGGGTGGAGGAAATGGACACTGGGCAGCCCGTTGGGTGGAGGAAACTGACACGGGGCAGTTCGTAGGGTGAAGGAAACTGACACGGGGCAGTTCGTAGGGTGGAGGAAACTGACACGGGGCAGTTCGTAGGGTGGAGGAAACTGACACGGGGCAGTTCGTAGGGTGGAGGAAACTGACACGGGGCAGCCCGTAGGGTGGAGGAGACTGACACGGGGCAGCCCGTAGGCTGGAGGAGACGGGAGCAGCCCATAGGGTGGAGGAAACAGACACGGGGCAGCTCTTAGGCTGGAGGAGACGGATGCAGCCTGTAGTGTGGAGGAAACGGACACAGGGAAGCCCGTAGGGTGGAGGAGACGGACACGGGGCAGCCCGTAGGCTGGCGGAGACGGGGGCAGTCTGTAGTGTGGAGGAGACTGACACGTCGACAGCCCGTAGGGTGGAGGAGACAGATACTGGGCAGCCCGTTGGGTGGAGGAGACGGAGGCAGTCTGTAGGGTGGAGGAAACGGGCAGCCCGTAGGGTGGAGGAAACGGGCAGCCCGTAGGGTGGAGGAAACGGGCAGCCCGTAGGGTGGAGGAAAGGGGCAGCCCGTAGGGTGGAGGAAAGGGGCAGCCCGTAGGGTGGAGGAAAGGGGCAGCCCGTAGGGTGGAGGAAAGGGGCAGCCCGTAGGGTGGAGGAGACTGACACGGGGCAGCCCGTAGGGTGGAGGAGACTGACACGGGGCAGCCCGTAGGGTGGAGGAGACTGACACGGGGCAGCCCGTAGGCTGGAGGAGACGGACACGGGGCAGCCCGTAGGGTGCAGGAGACTGACACGGGGCAGCCCGTAGGGTGCAGGAGACTGACACGGGGCAGCCCGTAGGGTGCAGGAGACTGACACGGGGCAGCCCGTAGGGTGCAGGAGACTGACACGGGGCAGCCCGTAGGGTGCAGGAGACTGACACGGGGCAGCCCGTAGGGTAGAGGAGACTGACACAGGAGGACATGGGGCAGCCCGTAGGCTGGAGGAGACTGACACGGGAGGACACGGGGCAGCCCGTAGGCTGGAGGACACGGGGCAGCCCGTAGGCTGGAGGACACGGGGCAGCCCGTAGGCTAGAGGACACGGGGCAGTCCGTAGGCTAGAGGACATGGGGCAGTCCGTAGGCTAGAGGACACGGGGCAACCCGTAGGGTGGAGGAGACATGTACAGGACAGCTCGTACACCAGAGGAGGAGATGTGCTTTAGGACAGCCCATCCAGCGGGGGAAAGATGTGCATATAGCGGCCCATCCAAGCAGGCGAGATGTGCACAGGACGGCCTGTCCAGCAGGGGGTGGATATGCACAGGGTGGCCCGTCCAGTGGGTGGGGAGGTGCACAGGACGGCCTGTCCAGCGGAGGGGGGTGTGCACAGGGAGGCCCGTCCAGCAGGGCGATTACATGTAAAATGGATCATAAGATATATCTGTGGTGGTGAGGACATCTGGAAGTACCTCTGAGTGAAGCTTTTCTGCACGTGTAGAGTATCGAGCTCCTGCATACTGCCACGGCTTACAGACACGGTGGAGTTAGCGAGGCGGATTGCACGGCGTTTGGCACGGCGAGGACAGCAGGAGGTACCGAACCCTTGCTGAGAAGACACAGATGTGCTGCGGCTGGTTCGGTACCCGATGGATTCCGTCATCAGAGCTTCGCTGTAGGTGTGCTCGTCTGTGAACTCATGGCACTGTAAGGCAAATGAGTATATTAACAGAAGCTTACAGAGGCAGGAGAGCAGGTACATGGGCAGATAGAGCACCACGACACAATCCTCACTTCACTGTATGAATCTCGCATGAAATGACCGCGTGATGAGAACATTACACGTGGAGCAGGAGATGCGGCCTTGTCAAAGGTAGCTGCTGATTGACAGCCTTAAAGAAGATGGGACACCAGCTTTGACAGCCCTAGGGAGGATGGGACACCAGCTTTGACAATATTTGGGAGGAGGGGGGCACCAGCTTTGATTGAGAGCCTTAGGGAGGATGGGACACCAGCTTTCATTGACTGTTTAGGGAGGAGGGGACTCCAACTTTAACAGCTCTTGGGAGGACACCTCAGCTTTGAAGGGTTGTCACACTGCCCAGAGACAGCTAGGAAGAAGGCATTTATGACAGATTTTAGCTTGGAGTGTCCCTTTAGCATCTCATCACGTCACCTCCTCTATCTGCCCTAGCCATGAGATACGAGCTCCTTGGCCTCCAGCAGGATGTTCCCATCCAGTGCATGGAGTTTGATCCTTTGTGTGATTTCCTCTGCTCAGGGTTTGGTGGCCTTACAGCCTGCTCTGTGTCTCCTCCACATCCTGCACAGCTCGATATCACTAAAACTAGTCGGCCACTCTCCAAATTCAGAGCCCTTCTGCTTCTTCTACGCTTTATGCGGGACGAGGATGGAGGGTAGCAGAGCGACAACGGGGGAGGCGGATGAAGCAAAACCGCGACGTAAAATGTGAAGGATGTGACAAACACAATGGGGGGGAGAGGGATAGGACCAAGGCACAATGGAGGTGGAGTGGATGGGACAGAGACAGGAGCGAGGCCCACTTCAGGTCTTGGCCCAGGAAACACTAACCCCGGCTGCAGGAGTGTATTCAAACCTTATAGGCGCTTATACTCAGCTCAGGGTCTGTAAGATGAGCAGACATAGTGCAATGTGACTCTTAAACGTCACAGAATCCACGTCTGATTTGGAGCAGGAGAGACGCATCGTACCGTCGTCTTTTCCAAACAGTGCAGGAGGTGGTGATGCTGTAGCTCAAATGCTGAGCGGTTCTTCACACAGAGTGCATGGGCCTCGCTATCCTCCTGAAAAACACCAGATCGGGCTGAGCTCTATTAATATTCACACTGAGCCCCCGTGAAGGTTCCTGAAAGCCCCCTAAATGCTCACATTCAAATCCCTAAGAGTCTATGCTCCACTCCAAATTACCATCCTTTTACTCCCACCTGCCCCGTGCCTTGCCACCTGCCCTCGTGCCTTCCCACGTGCCTTCCCTCGTGCTGCCATCCCACCTGCCCCCGTGCTTTCCCTTGTGCCATCCCACCTGCCCCATGCCTTGCCACGTGCCCCGTGCCTTCCCATCTGCCCCGTGCCATCCCACCTGCCCCATTGTGACAGACCTTGCTTGTCTGCCTGTCCTGTTCTGCTGGCACCCCCTTACCAACATCAGCCTGGCTACTGAGCTGCTTGGAACTCAGTGCCTCGAGCAGCCTGATCTCCGGCCTGTGACCCGCTGCCTCTTTGGCTGAATTTCCAGATGGCTGCTCCGTGCCCTCTGAGGGTGATTGTGAGTGCCCTGAATGAGACACCAGGCAGGCTGTATGTTTACACAGCATCAACTGACTTTATTGGAAAAAACACACAGTATTTATGACCAGGTAAAACACACACACTCTTCAAGCTTCCCACCCACCCCAACAGTTCTGATTGGCTGGTTTCAAGACCACTGCAGGCTTCCTTCTGGTCCTCCTCAGGTTCTTATGTGAGTACGTCTGGCTTGAAAGGGCTGGCAGATTAATCCTCTCAGTCATCATATACGGGGTCGGGGTGAAGCACACAAACTCGCAATCCGTTATCACACACCATTTACATAATCCATTGTCCCAATGAATCAGACTGGGACAGTGTTTGCCCACATGGCTAACTCACACCTCGCACATGCACCAGATAAACACCGTATTCTTGCATATTCACAGATCATGCAAACCTAATGACGTTATTCTGGTTCAACACAGAAATAAATTTTAGACTAAATCACACACAGTATGTCAATGCCCTATGAACATTCTCTGCCGTAATTACCCATAGTCTGCGGGTACGAGGCTGGCATCTGTTCCTCTCCAAGGGGCACACAGTCTATATGTAATGCGGGCAATGCTGTGAGTGCCCGTGCCAGCCAGTCCCAGACACCTGGAACACAAATCACTCAAAAGGTGGCGGAGGCTTCCAGCACATATCCCCCCCCCCTTTCCAGTAGACTAACCAGGCATCAGATCCCAAATGGATGTGTGAGTGTGTTAGTCTGCACCCAAGTCCCAAAAGGTTTGTATTCTTTCATTGACCTTTCGGTCCAGTCCACAATCACAGATGTACTCACCACCTCCACATATTCCCTCAGGAGTCACACAGGAGTCAGCATTCCTGAAGCACTGCCTGGGGACAAGTGCTAGAGAGTTACTAACCGGTCCTGCTGGTCTCCTGGGCAAGTGGGGAGAGGTCCCCTCTCTGGCGGCACCTTGGTTCATAGGGGTGGAGTATTGGGGGGGGTCTCCATCTTCCTCATGGACAAGGCACACTCAGATGCCAGCACAGTGTCCAGCTCCAGCAACACTGGGTGCACGCTCTCCTCTGTGCAACATATAACAGGGGCAGTGACTCGACCTCCTGTTGTGCTGCTCTCCTCCGTAGTGGGCAAGTGGGTGCTGGCAGCTCAAAAGCAGGGACTGCTCTTTTTGAATCTGTCGGCACTGTGCTTTTGTGTCCCCTCGAGCTCAGCCTTTAGGTGGCTGGCAGTGCCCTGGTGCTCCTGCACCAATACACCCATTTGGTGTGCCAGGCAGCTCACCTCGTCCTCACTTGCCTTGGTTTGAGCGAGGCTCTCTTTCAGAGCTGCCTCAGTTTCTTGCAGCTGGTGCTGGCACAGCTGGAGTTGGTTCCTCCTCCTCACAGGCCCGAGCCTGAATAGTGTCCCAGGAGAGCTGTGTCTGCTCCAACTCCTGCTCACAGAGCTTCAGGTGAATTTTAAAAGCGGTCACCTCTGTGTGTAGAGCAGCTCTGGTTCGCCGCTCGTCCTCCAGCTGCTGGATCATTATTTGTGCCGGGCTTCACTGAGCTGCATGTGTAGGGTGTGGTTACAGTCCTCGCAGGCCTGCAGCTGGCACGCCAATTTTTGTATGGTTGCTGACTGTTCTTGCACTTCCATGAAGAGACAATCTCTCTCCTCCGTGACAGCTTGCAGTTGGGTCTGATGCTCCTGCAATGTCTCTGTCTGGGCCATTATCTGTGCCCGAGCCATCGAGCAATTCAGCCTGTAATGAGTTGACCAGACTGTCCATGGTCTGTGAGGCCCCATCTCTCAGGAAAGGAACAGCCTGGGTATCAGCCTCCCTAGTGATCCGATACAGCACTAAGCCGTCTCCCAGCGTGCAGTAATCTGTGGGTAGCGACGGCGTTTGCCTCTGCGCTGCTTTAGCTCGGCCGCCCCACTTTTTCTTCCTCTTCCCGCTGGCTGGCGTGGGGGGGGGGCTTCCTCCAGGGGTCTTGGGGACTTGTAGCTGGGCTGCAGCCTGTGTAAACTTTTTAAGTCCATTATCAAGTGCCCATTCCTCAGAAGCGAGTCCCTGCCGCATGGGCCAAAAGCCAGAGTCCTCATACACGTCCAGGTAGCGCCCCTGGATGCTGCACAATTCTGCATGTCTGGTAGCCTGTTGACTGCCATAATTGTCTCCCCCCTTAAAGTAGATCCATGCTGGGCCAGGACCGCGGAACACATAGCCTGGGGGAGGCTTCTCGTCAGCTTCCCAATCCTCCTCAGTCACACATTGCAGCAATCCTCGTATTTGCACTCTAGATCAAGTGCGGCAAGCAGCCAGCACACCAACTGGTCTTCGTGGCTCGCAATGGGCTGAGGCCCCAACACTCGGGGTCTCCACAGCTGAAGGTCCTCTGCGATCCTCTGCTCATAAGGAATAAACAAGCTCTCCTGCTCCATACAACGCGGGGTACTTGGCCAATCCATAGTCAACTTGTCATCCATGGGTACAAATCAGCTCCCACCGTGCTCGCAGTGCTGTTTGCTCCACAGTCCTCTAGAGACTATTTTCATACACCTCAGGCAACATCTCTGTGGTCTCTTTCAGCGTGTCTCTTTTGTAGATGGTGTAGGTCAGTGTTTCCCAAACCTGTCCTTGGGTCCCTCATCCAGGCCAGGTTTTGCAGATCACCTTGGGGGAAAGTAGACTGAATCCTGCAATCGCTGAGCAGCAAATCATATTGTCACGGAACGGACCTGAGCGCTCCTTCCAGCGAGCCACGTGACTAAAAACGCAGACAATTTTAAAGACCATTTTTTCCTTTTGTTCGAGAGAAAGACTAATTAGGAATGAAGGAGGTTTAAGGATTATCCCTGTACTGCACAAGAGTGAAAGGAGGAGGGAGTTTCCTTTGTTATATGGGATCAGGCTTTGTTTTATGAGCTGAAGCATGGCTCTTTGTGATTGGGTACAATGGGAAGATAAACAATGGAAAAGGAGGGGGAAGGGAGGATATAAGAGGCTGGGCGGGGGACATTTTGGTATTGCAATAATTTTTCTTTTACTAAGAACTTCAGAGACAGGGCGGCGGCGAGCTCCATTTTGCCATCACCATCATCGTATGAAAACCAATGACTGGATAAGTATTACTTGCAGTCTCAATCTGTTATGCATACTCTAGTATTCTAGTCTGCTATATATATATATATTCCTAGTTCCATTATTTATTGGAAGGATAGGTGTGGGTTTCCCATTGTATAGATTTGTAGGTTTCTATTGGGTTATTGTTCTGCGATAACTCTGCCAGAATTCAGTGATTTGTTGTTTTGTATGTTATTAGGGGCATTAGGATTTCCAGTGATTTTCCTTTGGCTGTCTGTGGACGGCTGTGCCTTATTAGCTTATGTGCTCAGTATAGTGCATGACTGACTGTTCAATTTTAGTATCATCCATGGCTGCAGCCAAAATCATAATAAGCAACCCATATAGACACCGTAAACAAAGCACAGGGCCTCCCTATACACGCATGTGCCACTCACCATGCACACAGTAGTAACTCACTATACATAGTGAAATCACACGTAGAACCTCGGTATAACACACAAAGTCACGCTAATGATGTAGCTATCATACACCCTGAAATCACGAAATTCCTCTCTATAACACACTGAAATCACTAATGTAGTATAACACTAAGAAAAATAACAAATAAAAATAAATAAATAAAAAATAAAAATAATGTATGTGTGTGTGTGGGTATGTGTGTATGTATGTATGTATGTATGTATATATATATATATATATATATATATGTGTATGTATATGTGTATGTATTTGTATATAATAAACATAAAAGTAAAATAAAAAAACTGGCTATAACACGCCGTAATCACAAAATAGAAACACACTGAAACCTAGCCATAGCACACGGAGACCCCACAAGGACCTAGCCATAGCACACGGAGACAACACAAAGGGAATGTAATCACACATAGGAACTTGATATAACAGACTGAATCACTGGACATTAGTCACTATAACTCTATAGTGTGCTGAATGCGAAAAGCACCATACGTGCATTGCTGAGTAACACCTTTAGTGGATTCTCAAGCCGCTTCACATGCTGGCCTTTTATGTGGGTTATGATTTACAGGGTTATTCAAAGAGCTGTGTGTTTTAAATAATGTTGGAATAACCCCAAGGGCAAAGCAATAAGTTGGTGAACAAATTAATTTGTATACTGTATTTAAGTTCACTATTTTACTTGTTGCAATTTTAACGTGACACAGCAGCAATGACAATCTTTTGTTTTGAGCACTTGCTACAGTTGAGTAAATAATTATTTAGAACGGTAACTTTGTCTTTATTGAGGGAGAGGAGAGACTTATTTCAGAAATAGAGGAAACATGTGCAGTAACTCACTCATATTTCACGCTTGTACAATCATCATAATGAAGCCTGCGAATGGATAAGTATTAAGTGTATTTATTCGGGGAATTTTAAGATATGTTGATATAATACTATATGCGTGTGTGGGTGTAATCTATTGGGTTAAATACGTGCTAATTTATCCGTTCTAGTTATTTGCATTTTTAGCTAGAATATGCTCGTTGATATTTGCTTCACTTTGTAATACTTGATCAAACCTTATTATTTGTATAGTCTGTATGATCTTATAAACATAGGTAGTCAGTGACCGCATGGCTGGCAGCCATCTTAAACCTCAAAAAGTCACATGTGCTTCTGCCAATGAGGAAGGGCTGCAGCAGTAACTGTACAATCTGTTTAAATTTACATTTGCGCAACTAAATTAATCCAGATTGTTTCTGCCAGATTTATGAATATATAGCAATTACTAACCAAATACACATCTAAATGTGTCTGTTATAATTTCTGAAGAGGCTTATCAACTACACAGTGATTCTGTATGTTAGCAAGTGCTGTGTCATTAGGTTAGTTTGGTTGGTTTAACTTCGGGTCTATAGATTAATATACTAAGCAAGAATCCGTTTCATTGTGGACGAAGGTTAAAGACTTTCACATGTGCAGCTTGGTTCTATTGATAAGGGATTCCAGGGCTGAGGACTCATAAAATGGAGGACAATGCAGCCACTTATGTACAGAACATCTTTGCTCTTTCTAAACTCAAAATGGAGACGGCGTTATTTACATTTCGCAAGGGGACACACACAGACAGAGCGGGAAGGTGCACAAACAATGCAGTCGCTCTCAGATGGAAACAATGGGTCAGATAACAGTGAGCTGGTGACCTTAGTTGCTGGGGGGAGGGGAGGGGCTGATGGAAGTATGTGAAAACAAAAGGAATGCATTACTTACAGGGGGGTGTACACTATACAAAGACTGCATCGTAATACAGAGGTTACGCTATACAGAGGGAATACAGTACTCTACATGATACACAGAGCAAGGGAATGTAAGGAAAATACATACAAATAAACATTGGGACGGCCGTTTCTTTGCAGAGGCAATAAGTAGGGAAGATGTTTCTGTTAGCTACCATTCATTCAATCAGGTGGTGATTTTGGTAAGGGTAGCTGGTGAGGGGACAGAGTTACCTATGCTTGATCTAGAGGCAGCCTTCAGGCCGTACTGCTGTGTCCAGGGGTTTTTATTTTAATGGGGTGTAAATTCGATGGGTAATTTTACATCGATATCTGTTTACCCATTGGGGTGGGCAATATCCCGTGCCCCCTTTTTAAAGGCTTCCTACTTTTTTGCATTGCTTAGTGGAGAAGAGAGCGGGGAGGAGACGTATAGTACATTACTTGGACGATTTCATGGTAGCGGGTTCCAAAGGGACTGGAGAATGAGGTAGGATCGGGGGGGGGGGTAACAAATAAATTTAGTTGATCGGGGAGAATTGTAGGTGGTTTGGGGGGGGGCAATGGCCAGACATTAAGATCAAATGGTCTAGTGTAATTTCAAATGGTGAGCAGGCAAATGGCCCAGGAGTGGATTCAATGGATGGGTGCAAAACTGTGGGGGATAGAATTAAAAAATAAATAAATAAAAAATAAAAAGAAATAAATAAAAAAAATAAAAAAAACATCCCCCCCCTTTTTAATTTTGTGTCTGATATTCAAGGTGTGGTGCAAGTGCTGAATAACATGTCTGCATCATCACCGTAGGTTGTAGCCTATGTCAGGTATTTGGGGTTGATATGTTGTCTGCATCATCACCGCAGGTTGTAGCCTATGTCAGGTATTTGGGGTTGATATGTTGTCTGCATCATCACCGCAGGTTGTAGCCTATGTCAGGTGTTTGGTGTTGATATGTTTGAAAAGCAATATTAATTTCACGGCAAATCACATACCGGGGGTAAGGAAGGTGGTGGGGGATACATTGTCCAGTTTCAGGTGGGATGTGTGCTGACATTTGCACTGGGAGGAGGAAAGAGGAAAAAAAAAAAAAAAAAAGATTAATAAATAAATTAAAAAAAAATAAAAAAAAAATTTCAAGGGTGAAGACTGCCCTCCATTTCTTTGCCAGATGGGGAGCAGTTAGAGGGCATCAATGATTAGGAGAGGAGATTGTGGTTGCAGAAGACATGGGCACCGTAGAGCAAGCAGTGAAAGGGTTGGATCGAGTTTTAAAGGGACAGAGGAGGTAGGGCAGAATGTTGTGTTCAAATAGCTACTGAAGTTCGGCGGTAAGTCAATAAAGGACAGCTTGGAACTATTTAGGGGTATTTCATACTTTGCTCGGTTAAAGGAAGAGGAGGACTGGGCTAAACAATTCGTGGTGAGGAAGATCTTGACAGCAGAGTACAAGTAGAAGATAAGATGGAGCTGATAACAATCTTTGTAGGGCAGCATTTGTTTTAGTTTTACAGCTGCCCTAAGGAGTGAGGAAACAATTGCTCTAGGTGCCCATGGTGGGGAAGTATGCCCAGTGGTATGTATGAGGGGATACTTGGAGGCGGCTCCCTCAAACGGTCGCATGTTCTGGGGGCACAAGGGTGGTACTAACTTGACCGGATGTCAATTCAAAATGGTTCCGCAGCAGGCCACGGAGGGGCTTGGTTGAAAGGGGAATTACATTTGCCCCCATTCTTTCAGGATAGGAGCTGCTGGTACTGAGGCAGAATTGGGTTACCCAAAGGATCGAATTAAAAAGATGGGGAGATGGAAATGGGAAGTGTATAGGAGATATGTGAGGTCCTTAAAGAAATGAAGGGAAAACATATGGGGAACAATTGTTTTGTTTTAATAATAATAATTTGTTTCCTTGTTTCTTTTGGTTTCTTTCAGTTCGGGTACACTGTGTGTGTGTGTGCATTACCGTTAATAGTTTACATTTTGGTTATTTGCAGGACACGCAATGAGAGTGCGGATCCTGGGACACTCCTATGTGCACTGGATGGAGAGTCATGCTGCTGGCACCAAGAGAGGAGCGACCCCGGGGTGCAGCGTAATTGAAGTAGGGATTAGATGGATAGGGAAGCAAGGTAGGGGGTGGGGCAGTTATTGGGAATAGCAAAGACATCCAGGAGAAAGAGGGGTAAGCCAGATATTATGGTACTACATTTAGGGGACAGCTAGAGAAGAGATAGGTATTGTGAGTGGTGAAATAGCGGCCTGGCACGTGGGGATACAATGGTAGGGGGAGGGTTTGCAGGGTACGGGGTGAGTGTGGTTTTGTACGGCCAATCTCAGGTGCCTTCCTGGTTTGCAGATCCTCTCGGCCTGCTATTTGCGATATAAAGAGACCCCTGAGCAGACGTGTGGTCATCCTGCTTAGCCACGTGGGGCCGCTATTTCTGGGCAATATGTGTGGTGCATTGCATTTGCCGATGTTATCTGGCAATGGTTTTGGAGCACCCCGAAATAGGAGCAAGAAGTGAGGAGTTCATTGAAGGAGTGATAAGGCTGGGCACACACTCTTCATTGAAGGCGCGATAAAGGAGCCTTTTGTGGGGTAAGAGGAAAGGTCACGTCTTTTTTATTGGTGGCAGTAAAAAGAGGGTCCTCGTTTTTGGTGGCGGTGAAATAGGAGGCCTGGCACGTGGAGGGCGATAGTGGGGGGAGGGTCTGCAGGGTACGGGGTGAGTTGTGGTTTCATACGGCCAGGCTCAGGTGCCTTCCTGGTTTGCAGATCCTCTCGGCCTGCTATCTGCCATAAAAATACACTGAGCAGACGTGTGGTCATCCTGCTTAGCCACGTGGGGCGCTATTTCTGGGCAATGCTTGTGGTGCATTGCAGTTGCCAGTGTTATCTGGCTGCCAGTGTTATCTGGTGTAGCATATTTGGCATACGAGGATCGATAATAATAATTCTGCCTTAGAGGCAAAGAATTTGGCCTTAAGTAATAAAAGACGTGACCTTTTCAAAATGCCAATACTTTGTTGTGTTTTCATTTACGGGAAAGGGGGGGGTCGGGCGGGTAGGGGGGGGGCCTGGGGGGGTTAGTAGGTTTAAGAAGTTAACTTACATGGGAAAAAGTGTAAGAAGAGGATAAGGGTATAATTCTTAATATTTCGGTTGTGCGTTTAAGTGTATGGACATTTTATTTCATGTCTAGATGTGGTTTTACTGGTGTGGTTTTTATTAGAGTGTGATGTATTAACATGTATCCTGTATTGTATGAGTGTGGATTCAGATGTGAAATTGTGTGATGCATGTAAATGTATTATATTTTTCCTTGGTTGCTAGGATTGAAAGGCTGTGTTGAAATTCAATTGTATGCTAATTACTGTGTGCATTAGCTCTCTGTGCGTGTGTATTCTGCTGATGTAAGATGCCATTGTATGCAAATCCGATTGTCTCATTCAAGTCTGGGCATGTCTGAGGGTTACCAAATGCTTTTGTGTTGTGTGTATAAATGCATCTGCCCAAACCCTTCATAAATCAGTCCCTGTTTTGAAGTCATACAGCCTCGTCTGGTGAGTTATTTCAGGGCATATCACATTGCACCTAGAAGGCACTCAGCGGCCTTCTACATCACGTCTATCCCAGGAAAAGGAGCCTCAAGTCAGCCCAGCAGCCACCTCCACACCAAGAAGAGGTCAGTAAATCAGGCTGTTCGAGACGCCGAGTACCGAGCCACTCGGTAGTCGGGCCGGACGCCATCAAGGGGGTCGGATAGGAGCAGGACCGCAGGCGGACACCCTATTCCGTCACACATATCACCTGTGCTGAGCTTCACATATCCTGCAAACCTGGCGAGGCGAAGGCTCCTGAGGACAGGTTTGGGAAACACTGGTGTAGGTGGACATTCCAGGGTGCCTTTGTGTTGGAGAGCCGTTTCCCACCGCTTGTCACCATTGTGACAGACCTCGCTTTTCTGCCCGTCCTGCTCTCCCGGCACCCGCTTACCAAGATCAGCCCAGCTGCTGAGCTGCTCGGATCTCAGTGCCTCGAGCAGCCTGATCTCCGGCCTCTGACCTGCCGCCTCTTTGGATGAATTTCCAGATGGCTGCTCCGTGCCCTCTGAGGGTGATTGTGAGTGCCCTGAATGAGACACCAGGCAGGCTGTATGTTCAAACAGGATCAACTCTATTTATTGGAAAAACACACCAGTATTTATGCAAAGGTATCACACACACTCTTCAAGCTTCCCGTCCACCCCAACAGTTCTGATTGGCTGGTTTGAAGACCACTGCAGGCTTCCTTCTGGTCCTCCTCAGGTTCTTATGTGAGTACGTCTGACTTGAAAGGGCTGGCAAATTACCCCATATCTGTTGATTGCGAGGATTAGAGGCGCAGCACAAACTCTCAATCCGTTATCACACACCATTTACATAACCCATTGTCCCAATGAATCAGATTGCAACAGTGTTTTCCTTACAAGGCTGACTCACAACAGACACAGCATTCCTGCATAATCACAGATCACGCAAACCTAATGACGTTATTCTGGTACAACACAGAAATAAACTTTGAACTAAATCACACACAGTATGGCAATGCCCAATGAACAGTCCCTGCTATAATTACCCATAGTCAGCGAGCACGAGGCTGGCATCCGATCCTCTCCAAGGGGCACACAGTCTATATGTAGTGCGGGCAATGCTGAGTGCCCGCGCCAGCCAATCCCAGACACCTGGAACACAAATCACTCAAAAGGTGGCGGAGGCTTCTGTCACACCCGTGTGATCCCACCTGCCCTGTTCCTTCCCACCTACTCCGTGCCTTCTCACCTGCCCTGTACCATCCCACCTGTCCCGTGCCTTCCCACCTGTCCCGTGCCATCCCACCTGTCCCGTGCCATCCCACCTGTCCCGTGCCATCCCACATGCCCCGTGCCTTCCCACCTGTCCCGTGCCTTCCCACATGCCCCATGCCATCCCACATGTCCTGTGCCATCCTACCTGTCCCGTGTCATCCCACATGCCTCGCGCCATCCCACCTGTCCCGTGCCATCCCACCATGCTCACCTCCAGGCCTCCGTTTTCTTTGTAGCGCAGGAAGGCATTTGTTGTGTTGCTTTTAGCTAATCTGATCCTAGCCAGACGGATTTTCTGTAAGAGTCAAAATTTTTCAATATAGCAAAAATGTAAACTTAGGTCAAACAAGCAGAGGTGGTGGGACTGGAGAGGGAAGGCAGTGGGGGCTTCAGGGTGTAATGAGAGGGGTGCGGAGACGGGTTAACAAAGTACAGACCCATATGGAGAGGACCTCCCAGGTCAGAGGGGCAGGGTACAGACCCATATGGAGAGGACCTCCCAGGTCAGAGGGGCAGGGTACAGACCCATATGGAGAGGACCTCCCAGTTCAGAGGGGTAGGGTACAGACCCATATGGAGAGGACCTCCCAGGTCAGAGGGGCAGGGTGAGGTACAGAACCATATGGAGAGGACCTCCCAGATCAGAGGAGCAGAGTACAGACCCATATGGACAGGACCTCCCAGGTCAGAGGAGCAGGGTACAAATCGATATGGAAATGACCTCCCAGGTCAGAGTAGCAGGATATGGACCCATATGGAAAGGAGCTCCCAGGTCAGAGGAGCAGGGTAAAAACCCATATGGAGAGGCTCCCCAGGTCAGTGGGGCAGGGTGAGGTACAGAACCATATGGAGAGGACCTCCCAGATCAAAGGAGCAGGGTACAAACCCATATGGAAAGGACCTCCCAGGTCAGAGGAGCAAAGTACAGACCCATATGGAGAGGCTCCCCAGGTCAGTGGGGCAGGGTGAGGTACAGAACCATATGGAGAGGACCTCCCAGATCAGAGGAGCAAGGTACAAACTCATATGGAATGGACCTCCCAGGTCAGAGGAGCAGAGTACAGACCCATATGGAGAGGATCTGCCAGGTCAGAGGAGCAGGGTATGGACCCATATTGAGAGGACCTCCCAGGTCTGAGGAGCAAGGTACAGACCTGCTGAGCTCGCCTCTTGTCTGCTCTCTGGTTTTGATGATAGATGCGACTGAAGTTTGAAACAATGACTGGTACCGGAAGTGCAATAACCAGCACGCCGCTGAGCGAGCAAATGGAGCCGAATATCTTCCCCGCAATGGTATCTGGAACCATGTCCCCATACCTGCAGAGAGACGGGAGAACTATTAACACTCCGACCTCATACACCCCCCCCCCACTACCTGCAGAGAGCCGGGGGAGAAATACTAACACTCTGACCTCATACACCCCCCCCCCACTACCTGCAGAGAGCCGGGGGAGAAATACTAACACTCTGACCTCATACACCCCCCCCCACTACCTGCAGAGAGCCGGGGGAGAAATACTAACACTCTGACCTCATACACCCCCCCCCCACTACCTGCAGAGAGCCGGGGGAGAAATACTAACACTCTGACCTCATACACCCCCCCCACTACCTGCAGAGAGACGGGAGAACTATTAACACTCTGACCTCATACACCCCCCCCACTACCTGCAGAGAGACGGGAGAACTATTAACACTCTGACCTCATACACCCCCCCCCACTACCTGCAGAGAGCCGGGGGAGAAATACTAACACTCTGACCTCATACACCCCCCCCCACTACCTGCAGAGAGACGGGAGAACTATTAACACTCCGACCTCATACACCCCCCCCCACTACCTGCAGAGAGCCGGGGGAGAAATACTAACACTCTGACCTCATACACCCCCCCCCACTACCTGCAGAGAGACGGGAGAACTATTAACACTCTGACCTCATACACCCCCCCCCACTACCTGCAGAGAGACGGGAGAACTATTAACACTCTGACCTCATACACCCCCCCCACTACCTGCAGAGAGACGGGAGAACTATTAACACTCTGACCTCATACACCCCCCCCCACTACCTGCAGAGAGACGGGGAGAACTATTAACACTCTGACCTCATACACCCCCCCCCCACTACCTGCAGAGAGACGGGGGAGAAATACTAACACTCTGACCTCATACACCCCCACTACCTGCAGAGAGACGGGGGAGAAATATTAACACTTCGACCTCATACACCCCCCCCCACTACCTGCAGAGAGCTGGGGGAGAAATACTAACACTCTGACCTCATACACCCCCCCCACTACCTGCAGAGAGACGGGAGAACTATTAACACTCTGACCTCATACACCCCCCCCACTACCTGCAGAGAGACGGGGGAGAAATACTAACACTCTGACCTCATACACCCCCACTACCTGCAGAGAGACGGGGGAGAAATATTAACACTTCGACCTCATACACCCCCCCCCCACTACCCGCAGAGAGACGGGGGAGAAATACTAACACTTCGACCTCATACACCCCCCCCCACTACCTGCAGAGAGACGGGGGAGAAATACTAACACTCTGACCTCATACACCCCCCCCCCACTACCTGCAGAGAGACGGGGGAGAAATACTAACACTCTGACCTCATACACCCCCCCCACTACCTGCAGAGAGACGGGGAAGAAATACTAACACTCTGACCTCATACACCCCCCCCACTACCTGCAGAGAGACGGGGGAGAAATATTAACACTTCGACCTCATACACCCCCCCACTACCTGCAGAGAGACGGGGGAGAAATACTAACACTTCGACCTCATACACCCCCCCCACACTACCTGCAGAGAGACGGGGGAGAAATACTAACACTTCAACCTCATACACCCCCCCCACTACCTGCAGAGAGACGGGGGAGAAATACTAACACTTCGACCTCATACACCCCCCCACTACCTGCAGAGAGACGGGGGAGAAATACTAACACTTCAACCTCATACACCCCCCCCCACTACCTGCAGAGAGACGGGGGAGAAATACTAACACTTCGACCTCATACACCCCCCCACTACCTGCAGAGAGACGGGGGAGAAATACTAACACTTCAACCTCATACACCCCCCCACTACCTGCAGAGAGACGGAGAACTATTAACACTTGAACAAAACCTAAACACAGATAAGAGGCTTCCCTTGAGGGGGCACTTGCTTTCCCCAGACCTCCCAAGCGACCATCAAAATAGGGATATTATACTTAAATTTTAACTTTTATTACTTATTAAAACCTTGACTGCTGAAGTCTGTGACCTCCTCTACCTATACCCTTTCTGACTGCAATAGGTCTGGAAAGGGCATAGGCCTCAGCTTTATTGAATAACAAAACCTAGTATAACTTAATCTATACCTTAGAATTCTGACCTTCCCGCGCTCGTCCTGTGCTAGGCAGTGGCACCAATTTTAAAACCATGCGTTCATCGCCCCACCTGACCTAAATCAAGCGAGGGTCATCTCCCTAGTAGGGATGGGCTGCCGGTTCGATTTGAACATCTGCCGTTCGAAAGTTCGGCGAACTCTGAACTTTTTGCGATGTTTGCAAAACGTTCGACCGTTAGTGAAACGCTGTTTGCAAAAGAACTACTGATCGAAAATGTCTGGAATTTACACATAACATCCAATGAATGATAATAAAAAGGACTGTTACAGAAAAATGAAAAAATGATTAAAAAAAACAGGGGGACTTTTAATGCCCTACTCACTGGGGCCGACTTCCACCTTTACTCCCTCTTGGCCACGATAGTGGTGCTACCTAAGGAGGGGAAGAACCCCCAACAGTGTTCCAGCTACCGGCCCATTTCCCTACTCAACCGTGATCTCAAAATTTTTGCCGGAGTCCTTGCAGGTCGTCTGAGCACTGTCCTCCCCTTGCTTGTGAAGAAGGACCAGGTGGGGTTCATCCCGGCCCGGGAAGCGAGAGACGGCACGATCCGAACCCTGAATATGATCCACACTGCACGTAGCTCCGGGACGCCAATGTTACTCCTGTCGACAGACGCCGAAAGGGCGGTCGACAGGGTCTCGTGGCCCTTCATGTTATCGAGATTGCGGGCTATGAACATCCCGACGGGGTTCATCAAATGGATAGCAGCTTTATATTGTGCGCCCAATGCAAAGGTCAGGGTCAATGGAGTTTTCTCTGAATCGTTTCAGATCCGAAACGGGACCAGGCAAGGATGCCCCCTGTCCCCGCTTCTGTTTGCCCTAACACTGGAGCCTTTCTTGGAGTCTGTCCGGAATAACACTAAAATATCGGGCCTGAGGGGCCGGCATTACACCCACAAGGTGTCGGCTTATGACGATGACCTTCTTTTTTATGTAACTGAACCACTTAAGGCTCTCCCGGAGATCTTCGGGGAGTTCCAGGTCTAGGGCCGGTTGGTCAATTTTAAACTCAACATGTAGAAATCAGAAATATTGAACTTGAATGTCGCTGAGGAGATGGAGCATACGCTTTGCCGCATTCTCCCCTTTGTCTGGTGCACCACACGTATGAAGTACTTGGGACTGTGGCTCACGAAACTCCCACAGGACCTTTTCAAAGAAAATTTCCTACCACTGTGGGCGGCTATCTGTCGAGACCTGATGGGCTGGAAATCGCTGAAAGTGTCATGGTTTGGGAAAATAAGTATTCTCAAAATGAATGCCCTGCCAAGGCTGCTATACCTTTTCTAGACCTTGCCCATCCATATTCCATCCACCTTTTTCAACCAGGCACGGTCCTTTTGCTCTCGCTTCGTATGGGGCTCGTCGCGGGCACGGATTAGTGGTCGTATATTGACTCACCCTAAATTGGCGGGTGGTCTGGCACTCCCTGACTTGAACCGCTATTATCAAGCTGCATGTTTGGTGAGGGTGGTGGAGTTGGTCTACAGGAGGTAGAAGGGCACTTTGGCAGGACCTAGAATGGGAAGCCACTCCCCACGTCACCACGGTTCTGCCTTGGATGGCACCGAATCGGCGCTCCCCTGCAGCGAGTCAACATCCGTTTGTGGGCGCCACTCTGCGGGTGTGGAATTCGGTGATGCTCACAAGGGCTTGTAGTGGTCTACTCCTAAGTGGGCTATTTTCAAGTGGAGTTTAAAAACAGGAATTCTACCTGTACTGGTCTGTGGTTTGTATCTCTAGAGGGAGAGAAACCTCTGGTTTATTTATCAATTTGTTTAATTTCTCTTTGTGTTTTTTTTTTTTTCTCTGCTGGTTTTTTTTTTTCTGTTGTGCTTTTTGGTTGTTTTTTTTCCCTGAGTAGCTGGTGACTTATTAATTGGGGGCGTGTAGCCTGTCAGGTGATTTCACTTGTATGGCTACATAAACTCAGTGGCAGCTCACAAGGGCTTGTAGTGGTCTACTCCTAAGTGGGCTATTTTCAAGTGGAGTTAAAAACAGGTACAAATTGTGATATATATTCTCTTGTTGTGGGTATGAGTGTTAGCAAGCTTGGAGGTTTGACCCAGTGCACATCCTGCTGCATGTATGCATGTCTGGAGGAATCCTTCCAGGGTCCATATCTCTGCAGCAGATGTGAACGTGTAGCTCTTCTGGAAGCTCATATTGGAGACCTGGAGGGGCAAATCGTAACGATGAGGCAGATTGACAATCTTGAAAGGAGCGGCTTCTCACAGAGCAAAGTATAGCTGAGGAATCTAGGGGTGTGGGAGGAGTGGAGTTAACCGGGGAACAGGTTGGTAGCTGGGTGTCAGTGACACGTGGTAGCAGGGGGGAGGGAAGAGGAAAAGGTTGGCTAGTCCTGATCTTGCGCACACCAACAGATTTGCCCCTTTGAGCGAAGATGTTGGGTGCATCAGCTCAGGTGTAGCAGTACTGGAGGAGGCTGCTCCCTCTAACAGCCGGGGGATCAGCCCACTAAGTAAGGGAGGGATAAAGAGGGCAAGTAAGCCTAGACAGGTTGTGGTGGTAGGGGACTCTATTATTAAGAGAGTAGACAGGGTAATCTGTCGCGCTGATCGCCTTATCCGGACAGTTTGCTGTCTGCCGGGTGCCCGTGTTAGGCATGTGGTTGACAGAGTTGATAGATTATTGGGAGGGGCTGGAGATGACCCAGCTGTCATGGTCCATATTGGTACCAATGACAAAGTAAGAGGAAGATGGAAGGACCTGAAGAATGATTTCAGGGAATTAGGAAGTAAACTGAAGAAGAGGTCCTCCAAGGTAGTATTTTCTGAGATCCTACCTGTGCCACGTGCTACAGTGGAAAGGCAGCGGGAGATTAGGGAGGTCAATGCGTGGCTTAAAGCTTGGTGCAGGAAGGAGGGCTTTGGGTTTTTAGAGCCCTGGGCTCATTTTGCACTGGGGTACAATCTGTATAGTTGTGATGGATTGCACCTGAATGGAAGAGGGTCTGCTGTGCTAGGGGAGAGGATGGTTAAAAGGTTGGAGGAGACTTTAAACTAGTGGAAGGGGGGAGGGATACAGTATCTTACAAAATGGAGACAGAGCAGATAGCGGAAGGGTTTCAGTTCAGACTAAGGGGGGTGGAGCCGGGGGATGGGTAATGTCAGAACAGTGGAGGCATGTAATGTAAAGTCACATTCAGCATGTGTGGGTAGAGACAACATTAAATGTATGCTTGCTAATGCAAGGAGCCTCAATAACAAGATGGGGGAACTAGAGGTAATAGCATACACTAAGCAATACCACATTATAGGAATAACAGAAACATGGTGGGATGAAACGCATGACTGGGCTGTAAACTTAAACAGTTATTATTATTATTCTTTATTTATAAAGCGCCAGCATATTCCGCAGCGCTGTACAATAGGCACGGTATAGACAGGGTTACAATACATTGAACAACATTTGACAAACAGTACAGGAGGAGATGAGGCCCTATTCCCGTAGGAACTCACAATCTGGGAGGGTTGGGGTTGGAAACAGGAGGAGAGGACTGTAAGGTGAGAGTGATTGATGGTTGCGTCAGTGAGTCGGGGGGGGGCGGCTTCCCTAAATAGAAACGTTTTAAGGGAGCGTTTGAAGGAAGAGAAGTTAGGGGAAAGTCTGACAGTACGAGGGAGAGCGTTCCAGACATTGTTTAGAAAGGATAGGAAACATAAGAAAGGGGGTGGAGTGTGTTTATATGTAAATCAGGATTTAAAGCCTAATAATACACAACTGGAAAGCGATGAGGGAAATGTGGAATCCTTATGGGTAAATATTTCGTTGGGGAATAAACAGGGAAGTCAACTATTGGTTGACATATGCTATAAACCACCTAATATAGATAATGATGAGGAAGAACAACTGTTAGAGCAAATTAGGAAGGCTGCAGATCATGGTAGCACTTTAATTATTGGAGATTTTAATTACCCGGACATTAATTGGGATAGTGGGACTAGTAATTCAGCAAAGGGAATCCGGTTTCTGAACCTTTTAAATGATACCTTCATGTCACAACTGGTAGAAACACCAACTAGAGAGGATAACTGTTTGGACCTGGTTATAACAAATAATGTGGATCTTTTCTCAAATATTAATGTAAAGGAACAGTTGGGAAACAGTGACCATAATATGGTGACTTTTGAAATCAACTCAAAAAAATAGGGGGCAGCTAAAACATATAATTTTAAAAAGGCCAACTTTATTAAAATAAAGGAAGCTCTCAATGTCATTGACTGGCAGAAATTCTTTCACGGGAAAAACACTGAGGATAAGTGGAATATCTTTAACCCCTTAGTGACCGGGCGGTTTTACACAAATCCGTCCTTTAGTGACCGCTGCTGTTTTTACGTTTCTGCGCTGCTCGTGTTTAGATCAAATTTTCCTCTTACTCGTTTATTCAACCCACACATATTATACACCCTTTTTCCCGCCATTAAATGGACTTTCTAGAAATACCATTATTTCCATCATATCCAATAATTTAATATAAAAAAAATATGAAATATGATGAAAAAAATGGTAAAAACACACTTTTTCGTAATTTAATCCCCTAAAGCTATAACCACCAATAAAGACCCCGGCTAAATAGTTTCCAAATTTTATCCCGAGACTAGAAATACCCAATTTTTACATGTTTTTACCTTTTAACCCTTTCACTGCTGAGCCAGTTCACCTATGTGCGCTGCGCTCATTCTGACCATTTTGTGCTAATTATTTTTAGATGACAGCCTAGGTCCTATTTAATTAAACTCCCCCCAGACAAAAAAAACTTTAAAAAAAAAACATTTTTTTATTTTATTTTATTTTTTTATTATTTTTTTTTTATTTAATTTTTTTTTACATTTTTTTTTAAAACCAAACCTGGTCATGTTTGGTATCATTTGAAAGGCCATAATCAGGCCTTTCAAATGATGGCAAATATGACCATCTAGCTGCCATGGATCGGGAGATAAAGGGATCCTTAGGATCCCCTTATCTCTACATGGCAGCTAGAGGGTTAACTGGCCCACTGACATCCTCACACATATGGTGAGGTTGTCAGTGGGTGGGGGGGACCTGGAGGCTTGGCTGACATCCAAGATGTCAGCCCCCCTCCAGGTTTGAATCGCGTTTTGGCGCCAATTGGCGCCGCAACGTGATCCGGCGGCGAAATGGTTAATGCCATACACCGCTGGAAAGGGGAGGCTCTCCCCTCTCCAGCGGTGCAAACGGCATCTCCCTAGCTTCAATGGTTGGGGAGATAGAGGGCTCCGAAGGAGCCCCCCCCCTCCCCTCCATTGAAACACATGGGGGCACCTTCTGATGACGTCACCACGCAGCGTGGCGACGTCATCAGCCTCGCCTGCCCATGTAAATCACATGGGCAGGCTTCCTCCCTGTCAGATCGGCGTGGGATCCGACGAGGGAGGTGAGTATCGGGCGGGAGGGGGATTTGGCGCCGCTGACGTACCCTGTACGTCATCGGGTCTAAGGGAGACCCGAACACAGGACGTACAGGGTACGTCAGCGGTCGGGAAGGGGTTAAACTAACACTAAAAAAGTACACGTCTCAATATATTCCACTGGTTAATAAATATAAAAGAAACAGACTGAAACCAATGTGGCTTAGTAGGAAGGTAACTAAGGAAATGAAAAATAAAAAAAAGGCATTTAAAGCTTTTAAATTTGATAAATCTGAGGCATCCTATAAAGCATATAGGGCAGCCAATAAAGCATGTAAAAATGCGATTAGATGGGCTAAACTAGAAAATGAAAAAGAAATAGCCAAAGAGAGCAAGACCAACCCTAAAAGATTCTTTAGGTACATAAATTCCAAAAAACCTAAGAGTGAAAATTTAGGTTCACTAAAATCTGAGTCAGGGTTATTGTTAACTGAAGATCAGGATAAGGCAGAAATTTTAAATGATTATTTTTCTTCAGTATTTATCAAAGAGAAACCTATAACAGGAGACATGCAATTCATTAATAAAAACTTACTAATACAAAGTGACTGGTTGACTCAGGACAAGGTTTTGCAGAAATTAAACAATGTGAATGTGAATAAAGCCCCAGGGCCAGATGGAATTCACCCGCGAGTACTGAGAGAGCTAGGTGTTGAAATATGTAAACCTCTGTTCTTAACCTTTCAAGATTCTTTTCTTTCAGGAATCGTACCAGAGGATTGGAGAAAAGCTGACGTGGTCCCTATATTTAAGAAAGGTTTAAAATTTGTGCCTGGGAATTATAGACCTGTGAGCTTAACATCTGTGGCTGGGAAAGTATTTGAGGGGTTACTAAGGGATAATATTCAGGAATTTATTGGGAGGTATAATGTAATTGACAAAAATCAGCATGGTTTCATGAAACACAGATCATGTCAGACTAACCTAATTACGTTCTATGAGGAAGTAAGTAGAAGTATAGATCAGGGGGTCACAGTGTGATAGTGTCAGTATAGATCAGGGGTCGCAGTGGATCTGATTTACTTAGATTTTGCCAAAGCTTTCGACACCGTTCCACACAAAAGGTTACTATTTAAATTAAGCAAAATTGGTCTAGATGAAAATACTTGTTCTTGGATAGAAAACTGGCTAAAAGATAGGGTACAGAGAGTGGTCATAAATGGTACATTTTCAAGATGGACACCAGTGGTAAGCGGTGTCCCTCAGGGGTCTGTTATAGGACCAATTCTATTCAATTTATTTATAAATGACCTTGAGATAGGCATTGAAAGTCATGTATCAGTGTTTGCAGATGACACAAAACTAGGAAAAGTAATACAATGTGAGCAGGATGTTACTTCGCTGCAGAGGGATTTAGATAGATTGGGGGACTGGGCACTTAAATGGCAGATGAAATTTAATGTAGATAAATGTAAAGTTATGCACTTTGGAGTGAAGAACACACAAGTAATTTATACCCTAAATGGTACGGAGTTAGGGAAATCCAAGCAGGAGAAGGATTTGGGAATAATCATAGACTTCAAACTAAGTAACAATGTGCAATGTCAAACAGCAGCCGCCAAGGCCAGCAAAGTACTGGCATGCATTAAAAGGGGAGTTCACTCACGGGATGAAAACATCATTTTGCCTCTGTATAAATCAATGGTCAGGCCGCACCTTGAATATGCCGTGCAATTTTGGGCACCGGTCTTAAAAAAAGAAATTATAGCGCTCGAAAAAGTGCAGAGACGGGCAACTAAATTAATAAGGGGAATGGAAGGGTTAAGTTATGAGGAAAGACTAAAAAGCTTAAACCTGTTTAGTTTAGAGAAACGGCGCCTTAGAGGGGATCTGATAACCTTATATAAATATATACGGGGCCATTATAAACCATTGTCTGATAACCTATTCATTAACAGGACTATACACAGGACAAGGGGTCATCCATTTAGCCTGGAAGAAAGAAAATTTAGCTTAAAGCATAGGAAGGGTTATTTTACGGTGAGAACAATAAAGCTGTGGAATTCTCTGCCTGTTGAGGTGGTTGGGTCAGAGTCTGTACAGACTTTTAAAAAACGACTGGATGACTTCCTGCAGACACAGAATATTAAGGGTTATAATATTTAATATGTGGGTAAAAGCTTCTTGATCCAAGGAGAAATCTGACGCCATTCTGGGGTTAAGAAGGAATTTTTTCCCAGTATGTTGCATATTGGCAAGCATTTCAGACTGGGTTTTTTGCCTTCTTTTGGATCAACAGCAGTAGGTTATGTGGGAGAGGCTGAACCCGATGGACGCATGTCTTTTTTCAGCCTATGTAACTATGTAACCGCTGCTCCTTCTCCACGTACCCATCTCCGATGCTTCCTCTGTCGGACAACCCGGACTTCCGAGCAGGGGTCCACCCTGACCTGCGGGAGAGGATAGGACCTGTGGTTACACCCAGGGCCACCCACTTTCTATCGGGGCAGGACCTGCTGCCTTCATGGGAGCGACCAGCCCAGACATCGGACCCGACTCCAAAGGAGCGGTTTAACTTTACACAGATCTCCCATTATCTGCTCTCCATCCCCACTCGCCACAGATTGCTTCGGCCCCTTACACCGTTTGGCCCATGGCACCTCGGTGATGTACCAACTACTGCAAACACACCCGACGCCGGAACCCCCAAATTTTGAACATACTTGGGAGCTGATACTAGACGTGACCATTACTGAGGAACAATGGAGAGATATGTACGAGCTTAGTCATCGTGGCTCCCTTCAGGCACGTCTGCAGTCCACCTCGTATAAGCTTCTTGCACTCCCTCGCTCTTGTTCCGGATTGGTCTACGACTCACACCGAACTTCTGGTGGTGTGATGGCTCAACGGGCTCCTACCTATACTTCTGGTGGGATTGTGCGGTTATTTCACCTTTTTGGCGCTTGATTAGGGACACGGTTGCGGAGGTCACAGACCTCGACCTGCCATTTCAACCCGCGGTGTTCCTTCTCACGCACACCCCATGTTCGGTGCGTGCTCTCAAGAAGTCGGTGGCGATGCAGATGCTGCTGATGGCAAGACTCTTGGTGGCCCATTATTGGAGGGCGGCACACCCCCCTGCATACTGAGATTGGTTGGCACGAATGGAGGAGGTTCGGCACCAGTAAGATTTGACTGCTAGAGCTGGGAAATCCCTGGAGAAGCATTTGCACAAATGGTACCACTGGTGCGCATACTTGACCTCGCCCACTTGTAGAGGCCGTATTGGACCCTGATGACAGCACCTTAATGCTGCCCGCCAGGACACACCACAGGTGACACCTCACGCGATGCCTTTGGGTGCCGTGTTGGTCGCTGCGCCCACGCCCATCCACGACTAATAAGCCCAAACTAGGAGAGGTGACTCCCCTCGACCCTGTTGACAACTAGCATCCATTATCCCACCCCCCCATTTTTTTTCTTTTATTTTTTTCCTCTTTCCTCTCTATTCTCCACTCGCCCTTTCCTCCTCTCATTCTCTCCTTCTCCCTCCCCCACCACCACCCCCTTCTCCCTCCCTTCGCCCTCTTTCTCTATCCCCCTCTTCCCCACTCTGCGTCGCTCCTTTTCACTCTCACGGCTCACTAACACCACTCTTTTCCTGACCCGCTGTCTTCTGTCCCTCTTCCCCAGCTCTCTCTGCTGCTCCCCTTCTGATGAGCTCGCTACCTCGCTCATATCCAGACCTGTCCCCCTATCCGGCTCCCATGCTCCTTACCCTCCACTCGGAGGGTGCAGTACTGTACCTTGTTGGATTGGTCTGTAGATTTGCACGGGCCATGACCCCATAGACCCTTAACGCCCTATGGGAGTATCACTGATTCTCTAAGATGCTGAGAGGGCTGTGCTGTTGATTACTGTCTTCTGTATTCATGTAGATGTAGCCTTGTTCCTCATGTACGTACGTGCTATTTGTATAACGAACGCCTCTACTATACTTTACAAGCTCAGGCCGGAAGACTTCGACCGGTCTTATTTGCTTTGAGTCGCTCATGGAATTGTTCAGTTGCTTTTCTCTGTATGCCATTCAGTTTTCAATAAAAAAAAAAAAAAATTCCAAATGCTTAAAAGATCCTAAAAAAATCTATAAAGAGACTTTTCGCTGCAGATTAAAATAAACGGTTTATTAGATATTGAATTAAAACGGGAATATTTTTAACATTGAAGCCTATGGGATTCTCCTGAATAAACCTGTCGAATGAAACCACCGAATGGCAGGGCATTAGGGGAACCTTTCACTGCTGGTTTTTGTTCTCTGAATAGATGAAGCATTGCTTCTCTATGGGGATTTCACTGCCCTCGAACAGACACCGAACAGGCACCGTATGTGCAGGCAATTCAACAACATTTGGTGAACTGCCTGCTCTCTGAATAGCCGAATGGCCAGGAAAGGTAACCGTACGCTGAATTTCACTGTTCGGTCCAACCCTGCACTCTTCCACAATACCTCCCAGAGGGGTTACGGTGTGAAGACACTAGCTGGCACCAAAGGCCCAATATTTTGGTGCACTGACCCGGATGCATACAGGGCAGCCATCAGAAATGATGGGGCCCCTTACTGAACCTCACGATGGGGCCCCCCGTAAACTTCCTCAACCTGTAACAGCTTTTCGCCCCCTTCCAAAACAAAAAAAGGACATAACACAATTCCAAAGCAATAAAACTCACAGAAATGTGTAGGGTTGCACTGATACCGGTGCTAGTATTGGTATCGGTGCCAATACCAGGTTCTGCACAAGCACTTGGTACTCGTGCAGATGGCCCTGGTACTGGAAGCCAGCATTGAGCTGGCTTACCGGCATCCGAGGGGCTGGGGCGGCTGTCCGAATGCTCGAACGGCAGCCCCTGCAGCTGACCACATTCATAGTTACTTTCACGAGCGCCGCCGGCAAAGTTTTCGCACGTCCGCTTGTTGGGAAGCCCCCAGCCTCGATCTCGAACTCCCGCGAGATCGCACCTGGCAGCTTTCAAACGAGTGGCCGTGCGAAGACTTTGCCGGTGGCGCTCGTGGAAGGTAACTATGAATGCGGTCAGCTGCAGGAGCCTGTCCAAATGCCGTTCGAGCATTTGGACAGCCACCCCATGTCTGGTTTGAGGTCTGAAATGTGCCAGTGTGCATGTGTATATATATATATATTACACACACACTGAGGTCTGAAGTAAGTGTGTAGGTGTATGTGTATATATATTACACCTATACACACACACTCTGAGGGCATGTGTGTATACACACACTGTGGTCTGGTGTCTCTTGGGTATACATGTATCTGATGCCTGTGGGGTATATTATATATAAATAATATACCCCACAGGCATCAGATACATGTATACCCAAGAGACACCAGACCAGTGTGTGTGTATATATGAATGTACATCTGGTGTCTGTGTGTGGTCAGGGTGTGTCCAGGCAGTGGGTAAATGGGTGTCTAGCCATACGTTGTAATATTAACTTAAACTGGACAGGCTTTCAGCAAAAATTATTTATTGAAAAGCGGCACATGACATTAAATAAAAGTATCGGTACTCCGTATCAGCAAGAACTTTTAAAAAGTATTGGTACTTGTACTCAGTCCTAAAAAATGGTATCGGTCCATCTCTAGTTATGTGTGGTGTGTATGAGCGTATCTGTCACGTCTGGGGCTCAGAGGGGACCCCGGCGGCACGATCGACAAGTCAGGTGCCAGGAGTTGTGCTGGCTTCTGGAGCTTGCAGGGCTGGCCAGGAGGTGGGGCGTGGCATGATGATGTGCGCCCACCGGGTTTAAATACAGACAGTGCGATCCGGCTCATCGCCCTGTCGTGGAGTTTGTGCTACGTCCTCAGCCCCCACGGCGCTACCTGGGGGGATCTGGGCACCCGACGGCATCGCTGGCTGGCCGGGTGCCAGGAGTTAGAGATGGCCAATCGGCGTCTGAGAGGGCAGGGCTTGGCATGGTGATGCGAAGCCGCCGGCCTTAAGTACAGGGCGCGAGTCTTTGCTCGTCGCCCTGACGTGGAGTCATTTTCCCGCATCGCCAGATGACTCGAGACTGTTTCAGTCTATCTTGCTTTCATTGCCAATCTTTAGCTTGTATGAAGACCTTGCTTTAGTTGATTGACCCAGAATACCCACTGACGATTCTTACGCTTAACCCCTGTGTGTATGTTTGTGTTTCATAATATGTTGTACCGCATAGTTTCACTTGGGAGATCTGCCCTGCAGGTTGCTCATTTCATCAACCGCTCGATCTGCCTAACGAGTACCGGGCCTCCCTCCACATTACCATGTATCGTCTCAGTATGTGGGCCTGTCCTTCATGTTACTAAATCAATCAACAGTTCTAGTTGCTTGTATAACATTTGGTCTGTTTCTAAAGCATATTGCACAATCTATGATTGTAGGCCTGCCCTGCAGGTTGCCAAATGCAGTGAGTATTTACTCTATATGGTTGATCAAGTATATGAGTATTACCTCGGTTATCAATCCTGCACGTACCACAACCATCACTGCTACCCATCTGAAACCTACCAGTAATCACGCTCGTACTGTACAAGTCTCAAATCACTGTATCCATTTGAATATAGTTAAAGTGTTTTCGCTCAGCGGTCTCTTGGTCACGAAACCATTTGAGGCTGAGCGGTATCTAGGGTTTTGTATTACCTCCATGGCTGGGGATTATAGGTATTACAGTCTTTTCTGCCTTGAAATTTTGTATCATAGAAATCTGTCCATAAAGATCCTCAACGCTGATCCAGGGTGAGCACCATAGCGCACATTACAGTTTGCTTCCCTCAGTGCTGAGCATCTCCTGGCGATTCACTACTTGGTTGACTTTTCAGTCTCCGTTGTCACCTGGCTTGTATATGAACCTCCCCCGTGTACCAGTCCTTGGCTGTTCCTTGACCAATCTAACTCTGATCGATTTTTTTTAAAATTTATTTATTTATTTATTTTTGCTTATATGATAGATACCCCTTGTGTGCCGTTTTGACTATCCCTGACTACTCTAACACTGATCGATTTTGGCTTGTGTTAGAATGCGTACTTCTATACCATCTGGCCTATTTCAGGTATACCCTGTCATGTGTGTTGGTCAAACATTTCCCACTAGTTGTTGGTCAAACATTTCCCAATTGTTGTTGGTCAAACATTTCCCACTCGTTGGTGATAAAACATTTCCCATGGCTTCAAATCGCGTTTAAACATGAGCAAAAGTGGTAAAAATGACCTCAGCGCACAGCAGTGAAATGGCTCAGCACTCAGCAGTGAAAGGGTTAAAAACTTTTTTAAAAATTTTTTTTCATGGTTTCCTGTCCCCTAGGGCAGTACCCGGACCTCCATACACCTTTTATGGTCAATATCTTGCATATATGCCCTCTTGGGGGGGGTCGAACGTCCAAAAATGAAAGTGCCCTCTATTGACTTGCATTGCGTTCGAGTTTGAACTTTTCGGCCGTTCGAGTTCGAACCGAACACGGGGGTGTTTGGCCCATCCCTACTCCTCAGAGCCCACCCGTAGGCTGCTTATCATCAACTTTATAAATAAATAATAAATAAACTTCACTGCTGCTGGCAAGGACTCCTGCCAACGCCAGAGGCTGTCATGCTCCCCAATGACAGTCTCTGAACCCCCACTGAAGCCAGCACCCTCTCAATGCCACCCATTAAACCAGAGAACAAGATATCGAGCCCGATATCTGACAAATGCACGCCATCATGATGCATAAGATTCCTGTTATCCTTCTCTAATTCCAAATGATGCACTGAAACCAACCCAACTGCTCCACGAAACCTCCCGACTAACCCTCCGCCGAGCCCTCTCAAGCGCCGAAGGAGCTGCAAAAAAGTCCCAACAAGGCCGAGAAACAATCTCGGACCAAATCAAAGAAACACCCTCAAAAAGAGCATAACGTGCCAAATCCTGCTTAATAGAATGCAGCAGGTTCACTGATCTAACCACCCCAAAATCATTTCCCCCCGCATGAAAAATCTAAATAACATTACAAGGACCCTCAGAGACAAAGACAAAGACAACTCCCGAAAAACCTGCGACCATCTCAAACTTCAGACATCTAACCAACAAATCCTGAGCACATCCGATGGAAAACCCTAATTCCTCTGTGCGGCAGCTGTGCAGCCCACTACGTCTCCCAATAAATGTACGCGTGGCCGAAGATCCACACAACCCGAGGAACACCAGAAAATTACAAAAAGTTAGGACGGACATAAGAATGAAAGCGCCCTGACCACCATCTACTGAGGCTCTGCAACATTTCCGCCGATGCCTCAGCACCCACAGCTACCGTAGCAGCGCCAATAAGAAAGGAATACGGTGCATATAGCGACAGATCCAAACCCAACTCCCTAATACAACTTTTAAACCCGGAGTTAAAATGATTTCTTGTAAGCAGATCCCCCGACCATATCATGAATAGGGACACCTCCCCAATCGGACGCAACACCAAATAATCCCTGGCCAACACCCAAGGACAACCCTCTCCAGAAAGCCTACCTGGAGTAACCCAAATCCCTCTGGTCCTTCTTTGACCGTGCTATAAAAATCTGCACCCTATCATCTGAAACTGCCACATGACCCCACATCAAATTGGAATAAACCCATGAATTACACGCAACAATCTCCCCGATCCATAGCGCCTCATAAAAACAGAAAGTAAAAGTCACTCGAAATAAGGCCACCTCAAAAGAAAAATAAACGTCAGATGAAAGGCGAAAAGCCCAAAAAACAACTCCTCCGAAACAGGCCTACGCCTATCCGGAGCACAACCCCGTCTCTACCCTACCATCACCTTCCGCAACAGAAAATCATGTCCCACATCTTCCCAACCCACGATATGGCATAAAAAGGATAGAGCCGCCAAAATGTTTTGTGCCCCAACCCCCGAATGCCCCTGATCCTGCAAATCAGAAATATATACCAGCCCAGCCCACCTATCAGCCTCTGTGGTGAGAGATGAGAGGGGTTGGCTTTCCCCAGACTCCCATGAATGCCAGACCTGCATGTAAGACCGCCACATCAAGCACCATCCAACATCCGCATTAGTCTGGCGAAACGAGGTTTCACAGCTATGACAAAAAGGGTGTTGCTGCTGGATACACATGGGTAGCTACCTGCCAAAAGCTGTCCTGCTGGAGCCAGGAGAGAGAATCAGCAATGACATTGACCACACCCGGCACATGCCTTGCCTGAAATCAAATGTTGTACTCGAGGCAACGCAGCACCAAAAGGACTCAGCAATGCCAAAACCAGTGCAGAACCAGAAGAGGAGAGGTTCACAACATGCACAACACTCTTATTATCCATCCTAAAAACCACTCGCCGATTTGCCAACCTCTCCCCCCACAGTTCCAAGGCCATCACGATTGGAAAAAGCATTAGGCATGTCAAATCCCGAACCAAGGAGGAAGCCTCCCAGTCAGGGGGCCAAGCCTGAGTGCATCAATTCCCTTGAAAATAGTCTCCGAACCAGAAGTGTCCGGTCTGCTCCTCTAGATTGTAAACTCCTGTGAGCCGGACCCTCTGCTCCTCTAGATTGTAAGCTCCTGTGAGCCGGACCCTCTGCTCCTCTAGATTGTAAACTCCTGTGAGCCGGACCCTCTGCTCCTCTAGATTGTAAGCTCCTGTGAGCCGGACCCTCTGCTCCTCTAGATTGTAAGCTCCTGTGAGCCGGGCCCTCTGCTCCTCTAGATTGTAAGCTCCTGTGAGCCGGACCCTCTGCTCCTCTAGATTGTAAGCTCCTGTGAGCCGGACCCTCTGCTCCTCTAGATTGTAAGCTCCTGTGAGCCGGACCCTCTGCTCCTCTAGATTGTAAGCTCCTGTGAGCCGGGCCTTCTGCTCCTCTAGATTGTAAACTCCTGTGAGCCGGACCCTCTGCTCCTCTAGATTGTAAACTCCTGTGAGCCGGACCCTCTGCTCCTCTAGATTGTAAGCTCCTGTGAGCCGGCCTTCTGCTCCTCTAGATTGTAAACTCCTGTGAGCCGGACCCTCTGCTCCTCTAGATTGTAAACTCCTGTGAGCCGGACCCTCTGCTCCTCTAGATTGTAAGCTCCTGTGAGCCGGACCTCTGCTCCTCTAGATTGTAAGCTCCTGTGAGCCGGACCCTCTGCTCCTCTAGATTGTAAGCTCCTGTGAGCCGGACCCTCTGCTCCTCTAGATTGTAAGCTCCTGTGAGCCGGACCCTCTGCTCCTCTAGATTGTAAGCTCCTGTGAGCCGGACCCTCTGCTCCTCTAGATTGTAAACTCCTGTGAGCCGGGCCTCTGCTCCTCTAGATTGTAAACTCCTGTGAGCCGGACCCTCTGCTCCTCTAGATTGTAAACTCCTGTGAGCCGGGCCCTCTGCTCCTCTAGATTGTAAACTCCTGTGAGCCGGACCCTCTGCTCCTCTAGATTGTAAGCTCCTGTGAGCCGGACCCTCTGCTCCTCTAGATTGTAAGCTCCTGTGAGCCGGACCCTCTGCTCCTCTAGATTGTAAGCTCCTGTGAGCCGGACCCTCTGCTCCTCTAGATTGTAAACTCCTGTGAGCCGCCCTCTGCTCCTCTAGATTGTAAACTCCTGTGAGCCGGACCCTCTGCTCCTCTAGATTGTAAACTCCTGTGAGCCGGACCCTCTGCTCCTCTAGATTGTAAACTCCTGTGAGCCGGACCCTCTGCTCCTCTAGATTGTAAACTCCTGTGAGCCGGACCCTCTGCTCCTCTAGATTGTAACTCCTGTGAGCCGGACCCTCTGCTCCTCTAGATTGTAAGCTCCTGTGAGCCGGACCCTCTGCTCCTCTAGATTGTAAGCTCCTGTGAGCCGGACCCTCTGCTCCTCTAGATTGTAAACTCCTGTGAGCCGGACCCTCTGCTCCTCTAGATTGTAAACTCCTGTGAGCCGGACCCTCTGCTCCTCTAGATTGTAACTCCTGTGAGCCGGACCCTCTGCTCCTCTAGATTGTAAGCTCCTGTGAGCCGGACCCTCTGCTCCTCTAGATTGTAAACTCCTGTGAGCCGGACCCTCTGCTCCTCTAGATTGTAAGCTCCTGTGAGCCGGACCCTCTGCTCCTCTAGATTGTAAGCTCCTGTGAGCCGGACCCTCTGCTCCTCTAGATTGTAAGCTCCTGTGAGCCGGACCCTCTGCTCCTCTAGATTGTAAGCTCCTGTGAGCCGGACCTCTGCTCCTCTAGATTGTAAGCTCCTGTGAGCCGGACCCTCTGCTCCTCTAGATTGTAAACTCCTGTGAGCGGACCCTCTGCTCCTCTAGATTGTAAGCTCCTGTGAGCCGGACCCTCTGCTCCTCTAGATTGTAAGCTCCTGTGAGCCGGACCCTCTGCTCCTCTAGATTGTAAACTCCTGTGAGCCGGACCCTCTGCTCCTCTAGATTGTAAGCTCCTGTGAGCCGGACCCTCTGCTCCTCTAGATTGTAAGCTCCTGTGAGCCGGACCCTCTGCTCCTCTAGATTGTAACTCCTGTGAGCCGGACCCTCTGCTCCTCTAGATTGTAAACTCCTGTGAGCCGGACCCTCTGCTCCTCTAGATTGTAAGCTCCTGTGAGCCGGACCCTCTGCTCCTCTAGATTGTAACTCCTGTGAGCCGGACCCTCTGCTCCTCTAGATTGTAAGCTCCTGTGAGCCGGACCCTCTGCTCCTCTAGATTGTAAACTCCTGTGAGCCGGGCCCTCTGCTCCTCTAGATTGTAAACTCCTGTGAGCCGGACCCTCTGCTCCTCTAGATTGTAAGCTCCTGTGAGCCGGACCCTCTGCTCCTCTAGATTGTAAACTCCTGTGAGCCGGACCCTCTGCTCCTCTAGATTGTAAGCTCCTGTGAGCCGGGCCCTCTGCTCCTCTAGATTGTAAGCTCCTGTGAGCCGGACCCTCTGCTCCTCTAGATTGTAAACTCCTGTGAGCCGGACCCTCTGCTCCTCTAGATTGTAAACTCCTGTGAGCCGGACCCTCTGCTCCTCTAGATTGTAAACTCCTGTGAGCCGGACCCTCTGCTCCTCTAGATTGTAAACTCCTGTGAGCCGGACCCTCTGCTCCTCTAGATTGTAAGCTCCTGTGAGCCGGACCCTCTGCTCCTCTAGATTGTAAACTCCTGTGAGCCGGACCCTCTGCTCCTCTAGATTGTAAGCTCCTGTGAGCCGGACCCTCTGCTCCTCTAGATTGTAAACTCCTGTGAGCCGGACCCTCTGCTCCTCTAGATTGTAAACTCCTGTGAGCCGGGCCCTCTGCTCCTCTAGATTGTAACTCCTGTGAGCCGGACCCTCTGCTCCTCTAGATTGTAAGCTCCTGTGAGCCGGACCCTCTGCTCCTCTAGATTGTAAACTCCTGTGAGCCGGACCCTCTGCTCCTCTAGATTGTAAACTCCTGTGAGCCGGACCCTCTGCTCCTCTAGATTGTAAGCTCCTGTGAGCCGGACCCTCTGCTCCTCTAGATTGTAAGCTCCTGTGAGCCGGACCCTCTGCTCCTCTAGATTGTAAACTCCTGTGAGCCGGACCCTCTGCTCCTCTAGATTGTAAACTCCTGTGAGCCGGCCCTCTGCTCCTCTAGATTGTAAGCTCCTGTGAGCCGGACCCTCTGCTCCTCTAGATTGTAAGCTCCTGTGAGCCGGACCCTCTGCTCCTCTAGATTGTAAGCTCCTGTGAGCCGGGCCCTCTGCTCCTCTAGATTGTAAGCTCCTGTGAGCCGGACCCTCTGCTCCTCTAGATTGTAAACTCCTGTGAGCCGGACCCTCTGCTCCTCTAGATTGTAAACTCCTGTGAGCCGGACCCTCTGCTCCTCTAGATTGTAAACTCCTGTGAGCCGGACCCTCTGCTCCTCTAGATTGTAAGCTCCTGTGAGCCGGACCCTCTGCTCCTCTAGATTGTAAACTCCTGTGAGCCGGACCCTCTGCTCCTCTAGATTGTAAACTCCTGTGAGCCGGACCCTCTGCTCCTCTAGATTGTAAACTCCTGTGAGCCGGACCCTCTGCTCCTCTAGATTGTAAGCTCCTGTGAGCCGGACCCTCTGCTCCTCTAGATTGTGAACTCCTGTGAGCCGGACCCTCTGCTCCTCTAGATTGTAAACTCCTGTGAGCCGGACCCTCTGCTCCTCTAGATTGTAAACTCCTGTGAGCCGGACCCTCTGCTCCTCTAGATTGTAAACTCCTGTGAGCCGGACCCTCTGCTCCTCTAGATTGTAAACTCCTGTGAGCCGGACCCTCTGCTCCTCTAGATTGTAAACTCCTGTGAGCCGGACCCTCTGCTCCTCTAGATTGTAAGCTCCTGTGAGCCGGACCCTCTGCTCCTCTAGATTGTAAACTCCTGTGAGCCGGACCCTCTGCTCCTCTAGATTGTAAGCTCCTGTGAGCCGGACCCTCTGCTCCTCTAGATTGTAAGCTCCTGTGAGCCGGGCCCTCTGCTCCTCTAGATTGTAAGCTCCTGTGAGCCGGACCCTCTGCTCCTCTAGATTGTAAACTCCTGTGAGCCGGGCCTCTGCTCCTCTAGATTGTAAACTCCTGTGAGCCGGACCCTCTGCTCCTCTAGATTGTAAGCTCCTGTGAGCCGGACCCTCTGCTCCTCTAGATTGTAAGCTCCTGTGAGCCGGACCCTCTGCTCCTCTAGATTGTAAGCTCCTGTGAGCCGGACCCTCTGCTCCTCTAGATTGTAAGCTCCTGTGAGCCGGACCCTCTGCTCCTCTAGATTGTAAGCTCCTGTGAGCCGGACCCTCTGCTCCTCTAGATTGTAAGCTCCTGTGAGCCGGACCCTCTGCTCCTCTAGATTGTAAACTCCTGTGAGCCGGGCCCTCTGCTCCTCTAGATTGTAAACTCCTGTGAGCCGGACCCTCTGCTCCTCTAGATTGTAAACTCCTGTGAGCCGGACCCTCTGCTCCTCTAGATTGTAAACTCCTGTGAGCCGGCCTCTGCTCCTCTAGATTGTAAGCTCCTGTGAGCCGGACCCTCTGCTCCTCTAGATTGTAAACTCCTGTGAGCCGGACCCTCTGCTCCTCTAGATTGTAAACTCCTGTGAGCCGGACCCTCTGCTCCTCTAGATTGTAACTCCTGTGAGCCGGACCCTCTGCTCCTCTAGATTGTAAGCTCCTGTGAGCCGGACCCTCTGCTCCTCTAGATTGTAAGCTCCTGTGAGCCGGACCCTCTGCTCCTCTAGATTGTAACTCCTGTGAGCCGGACCCTCTGCTCCTCTAGATTGTAAGCTCCTGTGAGCCGGACCCTCTGCTCCTCTAGATTGTGAACTCCTGTGAGCCGGACCCTCTGCTCCTCTAGATTGTAAGCTCCTGTGAGCCGGACCCTCTGCTCCTCTAGATTGTAAACTCCTGTGAGCCGGACCCTCTGCTCCTCTAGATTGTAAACTCCTGTGAGCCGGACCCTCTGCTCCTCTAGATTGTAAACTCCTGTGAGCCGGACCCTCTGCTCCTCTAGATTGTAACTCCTGTGAGCCGGACCCTCTGCTCCTCTAGATTGTAAGCTCCTGTGAGCCGGACCCTCTGCTCCTCTAGATTGTAAGCTCCTGTGAGCCGGGCCCTCTGCTCCTCTAGATTGTAAGCTCCTGTGAGCCGGACCCTCTGCTCCTCTAGATTGTAAGCTCCTGTGAGCCGGACCCTCTGCTCCTCTAGATTGTAAACTCCTGTGAGCCGGACCCTCTGCTCCTCTAGATTGTAAGCTCCTGTGAGCCGGACCCTCTGCTCCTCTAGATTGTAAACTCCTGTGAGCCGGGCGCTCTGCTCCTCTAGATTGTAAACTCCTGTGAGCCGGGCCCTCTGCTCCTCTAGATTGTAAACTCCTGTGAGCGGACACTCTGCTCCTCTAGATTGTAAACTCCTGTGAGCCGGACCCTCTGCTCCTCTAGATTGTAAACTCCTGTGAGCCGGACCCTCTGCTCCTCTAGATTGTAAGCTCCTGTGAGCCGGACCCTCTGCTCCTCTAGATTGTAAACTCCTGTGAGCCGGACCCTCTGCTCCTCTAGATTGTAAACTCCTGTGAGCCGGACCCTCTGCTCCTCTAGATTGTAAACTCCTGTGAGCCGGACCCTCTGCTCCTCTAGATTGTAAGCTCCTGTGAGCCGGACCCTCTGCTCCTCTAGATTGTAAGCTCCTGTGAGCCGGACCCTCTTGTTCTGTTCCTATGCTTGTTGAAATGTCTTGTTTCCCATTGGTTGTTGTAAAGCGCTGTGGACACTGTTTGCGCTATATAAGAGGAGTGATTGTTGGATGAGGAGATGCTGATTATAGAAACCACATGTGTTTTATTGTTCCTGGTTTCTGTTTTTTAATTTCTTTTGTTAAACTATCCCTGGGACCTCAATGTTCTCCGTATCTGCCCCATCACTCGTTAATGGACACCTGGAGCCAGATATGAACATCTCACGGTGAGACAGTGTCCTCCTGTCATCGCCGGTACCTGCGCAGAATGCCCCCCCGGCGAGTTCACTGCCAGCGCTGAATGTAACATACGGCATTCTGGGAATTCTGTCTCCTTGTGCGCTGAAGGAAATGTTCTTCACACGACTCCACAGAAAGGGACGCGTCACCCTGTAACCTGACCGCCTGCTCACTGGAGGCTCGGCCCTATGTGGACGCTTTACACGGCGCTCTTGATTTACACAGTGCTGCGCGGTTTTGCCTCTTCAGTTTTTCTGGAGATCAAGACGTTTCCTTTGAAATAATCTGACTTTCCTGCGCTGTGTGTCACCAGGACGCACATTACTGCGCCACACTCTCTGTGGGCACCGAGGCAGAACCCCCAGAGAGTATCCAGCACCCAGAATGCACAGCAGTGGAATGTGCTGATGATCCGCTCTTGGCACACTGCCGCAGCATGGCTGCCACGTCTCTGCGTTTTCTGCCTCCTGTCTGCGCTGTGGCGTGGCGTCCGATAGAAGCACATGTTCCCTCAGAGCCCCAGGGGGTCCTTGTGTTGCATCTAATAATAGCCAGAGTGAGATAGCGTTACACAGCGCGTCGCGCGTCCGTCCACTTTAACCTTCCCACATGTATTGATCGCGACGCGGCTTAATGCAATCGGCTTCCCGTCCCTTTAACTCCTCGTTGGGTGTAAAGGAGTTCTCTCCATTCTGCATCCAATACATTGAAATCCGTAGCCGATCAAAACCCAATTCTCACAACTTTTTAAAGTCCGATTAGTGCGGCCGCTGTCTGGGGGCGTGGCTTGTGTGCCGCACGACGTGTGAGCTCCCTCTCACCCCCGCCGAAACCACCCCACAGACTCGACAGCAGAGGCCACGGGCAAGAGCAGGAGGACCCCCAGGCCCCAGTGGCCAGACTCACTGGTGCCCTGAATCCGCCATTATTATGCCCCGCAAACGAACGGGGAAGGTACAGGCTGCCGTCACGGTAACATGCATAATGGCCAGCTCGCCGCCCTTACCAGCCTGCCTGAGGGGGAGAGATCGCCGCCGGAGGAATTGCTGCAAACTTTGCTGGGGCTGTTTAATAAGATTACGGACCGGGATGCCGCACCGCACGCTGCTATTGAACGCATTCACTCAGTGGCGTAGCTTGGGTTGTCAGCACCCGGGGCAAGGCAAGAATCGCCCCCCACCAATGTGGTGAATAGACAAATTGCCCTGAAATTGCGCCGCACAGTGAAATTCACCATTTGGTGCAATTCAGTGGCAAGTTCGGCATTTAGTGAATAACCCCTTAAATGTTTCTAAACTTGTGTATATCTTTTTAAAGAAAATTAATTTTGGCAGTATATATACTTGGGCTAGCAACGCCCCTGATGCTGCCGGGTGTAGCCTCCTGGTATCTTACCTTGAAGCTGAACCAATCATTTTTCACGTATTTTGCAGCTTGGTAATAGACGGCTTTCCAGCACAGTCTGCTGTCTAAACCATCCTAAATACACGAAGATATGTCCCAGGTATAAACTGATATGGAGGAGGTGATTACTACACATTGATCCATTTAAAACATAAGCAGCTTCACTGCTGAAAGGAGAAACACATCTCATTTAATATGAACACTGAACTTGCCACCGAATTGCACCAAAACGTTCAGTGAAATTTCGTGGCAGTTTGGCTATTCGGAAAGCTGTCAATTCACCAAATACTGGTGAATTGTCGGCAAAATACGGTGCAGTTCGCCACAATTCAGTGGCAGTGAAATTGACCCATAGAGAAGTAATAGTTAATCTATTCAGAGACCGAACTGGACTAATTTCAATTTATTAATCCCCGGTTTATTTCATTTACTAAGCTCTGGGGTTCATAGTAACGGACTCCTGGTGGACTTCTCGGTGTGCCACGAGCTCTCCACTGGGAGCATGAAGGAGACGTTGTGGGTCGCTCCCCATGTTAGCTCTGAAATTGTAAGGGAAATAATGGGTACCTTGCAGAGAGACCAAAAGCTCGAATGCATATATTGACGTAATCAGTGCTTTTTTTCTATGAAAAGACATGGGGCACACACTATGAAGCATCATAAAGTGCAGGCGGCGAACATCCAATGAAAAGATGGTGCACACCAGCGCACAGCCAATGAACAGAGCTATGAGCGTCTCGCTCCACAGCAATAAATCTCACAATTTTTAAAAACTAAATTTTAAAATAATGTAAATATTGAGAGAATTTTTATAGTAAAGGAAAAATTATTAAAATATCAAAACCCTTAAATCCCCTGTACCTCCACTTTTCTTTATCAATCCCTCTGTATCTACTTTACAAATATATTTCCCCATGTTTCCGCTGTACTCACTTTATGAGTCCACTTTGTTAATTATGGTCACATTTCTGACCTCCTGCTGCTCAGGTCTGGGGCGGCAGGTTAGGAATTACTGAGGCTTCTGAGGGGGGAGGGGTGCAGCATATATCCTCTGGACCACTCACCAACAAAGTGAGGGGGAGGGGGTGCAGCATATATCCTCTGGACCACTCACCAACAAAGTGAGGGGGTGCAGCATATATCCTCTGGACCACTCACCAACAAAGTGAGGGGGAGGGGGGTTTACACGCTGCTCCTTCCTTCACTACAGTGGCGCAGGCGCAGGCGCAGGCACGATACGTCACAGTCACGTGACCGCAGCTTCCTGATTACTGCTCCTCCTTCAAAGCACAACACGATACAAGGGCTGCGGCGGCTCACAGACACCTTGTCGATCCTGAACGGCTGCTGGGAACTCAGGGGCGCAAATTTCTTTTAAAATTATGCACCCCTGAGAAAATTGCGCCCGGGGCCACGGCCCCCCCAGCCCGCCCCACGCTACGCCACTGCATTCACTGCGCTTTTAGGCCCCCCGAGGTCCTGCCGATGCACCAGCGCGGGATGCTATATGCTCCTTGCTGGGGTTTGGAGTTAAGGAAGACATCATGCGCAAAGCACGGAACTAACCCTTTTCTATTTGATGGATGTGACGTGCATAATTTTTGATTTGGGGTGCATGGACCTGGAGATGTGTTTGGGAGGTGCAGGCCGGATGTTCTGTGTCATTTCCGTGCCCTCTGTTTTGTGCATGTGTGACACATACGAGGTATGTGCACAATTGTATAAAGTAAGTAATTGTCATGTATAGTGGTGACATTGAAAGGTATGTGTTTATGTTTTCTATGTGGTATATGGTGCCTATAACAAGTCACTATGAGAATGCAGCTCTCTGCAGCAGCAGCAGGGGACTGTTATTATGACGCACAGGGTCTTATGTTCAGGAAGGATTGGGGGAAGATTATAGGTGTGGCACTGGTGATGTGTTCCTGCTTACCCTCATAACCACGAGGATACTATGGAACAAGCAGCCAATCTGTCTGTCTCCTGATTCTTTCCTGTTTTTACAGGTAAGCCTAAAGCAGGAAGTAACTCCCAAACACTTAAAATAAAGAATCCATGTTATATACAGCTGTATTAACTGTGCAGAGAGTCAGATGGGAGACAATAAGAGAGATATCCTTAATGTAAACACTAGGAGGGTGGAGGCTCCAGGTACTCTACAATAATAATGGTAAAAGCAGTATTTCCTGATGCAGAGTCAGTAATGTACATTTAAATGTACTCAATATGCAGAAATCCTAGATGCATTATTATTTATTATTAGAAAGGAATTGTTCTATGTCTTGGCAGATATGACATCCCCTTATGTGCAGAAGGAAAAGGAATAGCTGTAGCACACTGCACACTGTATATAATAGGATGTATAGTCTGTGAGACGGATTCACAACTTTTCACAGGGAAAGTTAGATGTTTTGCGAAAATGAAGATGACATGTTAATAGGTCATTTAGAATGAAAATGTTATTGTTTTAAAAGCATTTGGAAAATATGCATTTAATAAAGAGATAACCACGAGGATACTATGGAACAAGCAGCCAATCTGTCTGTCTCCTGATTCTTTCCTGTTTTTACAGGTATTTACATCTGTCTGCTGGCCCTCTGAACGGGGTCTGCAACACATGTAATCAGAGTTATGCATGAATAATGTTATTGACTATTGTTATGGTCTATGTGTATCTGTTTATCTGCTGTATATTTGAAGAGTTGTTCATCTTCTTTGTCAGGCAAACACTGCCCCGTTATCTGTTGTTTTAAACTGTAATCTGTTTGTCAATCACGATTGCCATTGTCTTGTCTCATTTAGTAATGTTATGCAATGTGTATTTCACTGTCTGTACGTAATCTAATTATGTTTCACATTCTAAGAAGCAGAAGGAGCAGAAACATGAGACTACCTTAAAACATTTCCTATGGGAGGATTTGTGTATCTAAACAACCCATATATTTGATCGTATAAATATGTGTGTCTGTTCCCAATTAAAAGAATTCCATTCTTATTATTTATTATTATTATTATTTTATAAAGCGCCAGCATATTCCGCAGCACTGTACAATAAGCACAGTACAGATAGGGTTACAATACTTCAGAGCGGGATTTCCTCCAGGCACGCTCTGCAGTGCGGGAGCATCTTTGCAGGTAGCGAGTTTGGAGGGTGTGCCAGGGCTGAAGCTGGCGGCGTGGGGCCTTACAGAGTCGAAGAGGAGCAAGAGTGTCTAGAGCAGAGATAAGCGTAGTGTTGTAGTGATTAGTGGCAGCATCAGGGCAGGTGAAGGATGAGGTATGAGGGAGGTGGTGAAGTAGGTTGGAGAATTGATGGGGGTCCACAGCATGTAGATTTCTGCGAGTGTGTGTGCGGGGTGGGGGAGCAGGGTGTTTAGGAAGTCCAGATAGGTTGAGGGAGAGAAGGTGGTGGTCAGAGATGGGGAAAGGGCGGCATTTGAACTCAGAAATGGAGCAGAGGTTGGAAAATACCAGGTCAATAGCGTGACCATCGCGGTGGGTAGGGAGGATTGTGTGAGTCCAAGGGAGGACGTGAGTGAAAGAAGTTTGGAGGCAGCAGGAGCGGAAGGATCATCAATGGGAATGTTGAAGTCCCCGAGAATTAGGCATGGAAGATTAGAAGACAGGAAGTGAGAAAGCCAGGTAGCAAAGTGGTCAAAGAACTGGGAGGTTGGTCCCGGTGGGCGGTAGATGACTGCCACCCTGAGGGCCAGAGGAGAGAACAGGCGGATGCAGTGTGTCTCGAAGGAGGAGAAGGAGAGGGATGGGGGTGGAGGGAGATGCTGGTAGGTGCAGGTGGGAGAGAGCAGGATTCCGACCCCGCCACCATGTCTCTCACCCGGTCTGGGGGTATGGCTCAAGTGTAGACCGCCATGTGAGAGAGCAGCAACGGAGGCCGTGTCAGAGGGAGTTAGCCAGGTTTCAGTTAAAGCTAGGAGGTTGAAGGAGTTTGAAAGGAAGAGGTCATGGATTGCTGTGAGTTTGTTGCACACAGAGCGAGCGTTCCAGAGGGCGCAGGAGAAAGAGGACAGGCGCTGAGGGATGATGGGAATGAGGTTGCTGGGCTTGCAGGGAGGTGATTTATGTGCGATGGAGATAGGATGAGAGGGAAGTATTGGATGTGTTGTGGGGCCAGGGTTAGGGGATATTCTGACCCTGAAAGCTCCCAGATCTCCAGCCTTGTCTTATTTCTGGGGGATGCTAAGTGGCTCTCTACCTGTCCTGGTCTTTGAGCTTCGGCTGAGGACTGGAGAGAGGCACAGAGCCTGGCTGGGTAGAACAGGGGGGTCCAGCAAGGAAGCCGCATTGGCGGATGTGGCCCTGTTGGGGTACTGAGATCTGTCACAATGGAGTTCAGATTTCCCTCTACAATGACAATGATCACTCTGCACCCACGTCACGCCTTAAGTAGGGATGAGCCAAACAGCCCCGTGTTCAGTTCGCATTCGAACAATTTCAAAAGTTCGAACTCGAACCGAACTCAATACAAGTCAATGGGACTCGAAAGTTCGGTTTTTAGAGTGTCCTCCAAGAGGGCATATATGCTAGATATTTGCCATAAAAGGTGTATGGGGGTCCGGGTAGTGCCCTGGGGGACAGGAAACAAGGACAAAAAGTAAAAAAAAAACGTTTTTAAAGGGACAGTGAGTTTTCCATAAAATAAGGGTTAAAAATAAAAAAAATTCCTTCAAATATCGTGCCTAGGAGGTCCCCATAACCTGCCCGTGAAGTGGCGGATTTCTAGGATATATAGAAACATTGCCATCAGAGACCCACACACAACACCTAACCACCCTTAACCCTTTCGTTGCGGAGGACGCGCTCAGCGCGTCCACCCGCAGGTACTGTTGCATGCGGAAGATGCTCTGAGCGCGTCCTCCCTTTGCGGCCAGCGATCGGCCGGATTCCGGCCGATCGCTGTGCCCCCCGGTGCGGGCTGACATCCTCTGTCAGCCCAGCACCCGGGACCGCCGCCGGCACCATTAGATATCATCGTGGCGGCGCGATGACATCTAATTCAGGCGCCCCCCCCACGTGTGTGGAGGAGGTGCCTGAAAGGGAGGACGGGGTCCTTCGGACCTCTCTCCCTCCCGATCGCCGGGGTCCTGCGGCTGAAGGCAGGCACGATTTGGAAGGGCACAGCCTGCCCTGCCAAACCGTGCCTGCCTTTAACTCCTTGGGTGCCGGATCACGATTCGGCAGCGAAAAGCGCCGAATTGTGATCCTCTCCCGGAGCTGGCCGACATCCAAGCTTCCGGGAATGCCCCATGACATGGAGTTAACCCCTAACTGCCACCAATGGTAGAGATAGGGGGTTCCAATGAACCTCCTATCTCCAGATCCGTGGCAGCTAGGGGTTAATGTTTGGTACTGTTGGATCGGCCAGAGCATGGCCTTTCCAACGATACCAAACATGACCATGTAAAAAGTTTTTTTTAAAGAAATTAAAATTAAAAATAAATAAATAAATAAATAAAAATATATATATAAAGTTTTTTTTGTTTGTTAATGCAGCAATATTGTTCCCATTTCAATTACAATGTGAACAATGATGCTGCACTAACGATTTTTGTATGTGGTGCATTAAAAATCACGTAATTTTCCCCCAAAAAAATGTAACAAGTCCCCATTTCTAATTTTTTGAACAAGCGCAACTCAGAAAATATAACCGTAAACGCTCGCATGTTAAAATGTGAAAAAAAAAACACTTTACACGTTGTAAATTATTGAAAATTCATATTTTATTGCATATTTTGTTATAATATATAGACAGGACATGACGTATATAATAATGATATATTATGAATCTGCCGGAAAGAACGATCTATAATATGTCTGGGTCATATATTAAAATAAGGCTTAAAAACGCGTTTAAACAAGATGAGCGAAACCAGTGAAATGAGCTCAGCACACAGGCGTGAAATGACTCAGCAGCCAAAGGGTTAAGGGGTTAAAATGCACAGGGACTGGCTACTATCCTGTTAGATGAGGGAATGTATTATATGTATAAAGCAAGGTATATACAGTCAGGTGCAGAAATATTGGGACATGGACACAATTGTAACATCTTTGGCTCTATACACCACCACAATGGAGTTGGAATGAAACAAACACAATGTGCTTTAACTGCAGACTGTCAGCTTTAATTTGAGGGTATGTACATCCAACTCAGGTGAACGTGTAGGACTTACAGCAGTTTGCAGCTGTGCCTCCCACTTGTTAAGGGACCAAAGGTAATGGGACAATTGGCTTCTCAGCTGTTCCATGGCCAGGTGTGTGATATTCCCTCATTACCCCAATTACAATGTGCAGATAAAAGGCCCAGAGTTCATTTCAAGTCTGCTATTTGCATTTGGAATCTGCATCTCATCTTGAGAGTTGACAGCAACAAAGAGCTGTCACTATCAGTGAAGCAAGCCATCATTAGGCTGAAGAAACAAAACAAACCCATCAGAGAGATAGCAAGAACATTAGGCGTGGCCAAAACAGCTGTTTGGAACATTCTCAAAAAGAAGGAATGCACCGGTCAGCTCAGCAACACCAAAAGACCCGGGAGACCACGGAAAACAACTGTGGTGGATGACCGAAGAATTCTTTCCCTGGTGAAGAAAACACCCTTCACAACAGTTGGCCAGATCAAGAACACTCTCCAGGAGGTAGGTGTATCTGTGTCAAAGTCAACAATCAAGAGAAGACTTCACCAGAGTAAATACAGAGGGTTCACCACAAGATGTAAACCATTGGTGAGCCTCAAAAACAGGAAGGCCAGATTAGAGTTTGCCAAACAACACCTAACAAAGCCTTCACAGTTCTGGAACAAGATCCTATGGACAGATGAGACCAAGATCAACTTGTACCAGAGTGATGGGAAGAGAAGAGTATGGAGAAGGAAAGGAACTGCTCATGATCCTAAACATACCAGCTGATCAGTGAAGCATGGTGGTGGTAGTGTGATGGCGTGGGCATGTATGGCTGCCAATGGAACTGGTTCTCTTGTATCTATTGATGATGTGACGCTGACAAAAGCAGCAGGATGAATTCTGAAGTGTTTGGGGCAATATTATCTGCTCACATTCAGCCAAATGCTGCAGAACTCATTGGACGGCGCTTCACAGTGCAGATGGACAATGACCCAAAGCATACTGCAAAAGCAACCAAAGAGTTTTTGAAGGGACAGAAGTGGAATGTTATGCAATGGCCAAGTCAATCACCTGACCTGAATCCCATTGAGCTGCATTTCACTTGCTGAAGACAAAACTGAAGGGAAAATGCCCCAAGAACAAGCAGGAACTGAAGACAGTTGCAGTAGAGGCCTGGCAGAGCATCACCAGGGATGAAACCCAGCGTCTGGTGATGTCTATGCGTTCCAGACTTCAGGCTGTGATTGACTGCAAAGGATTTGTAACCAAGTATTAAGAAGGGAAAGTTTGATTTATGATTATTATTCTGACCCATTACCTTTGGTCCCTTAACAAGTGGGAGGCACATCTGCAAACTGCTGTAAGTCCTACACCGTTCACCTGAGTTGGATGTACATACCCTCAAATTAAAGCTGACAGTCTGCAGTTAAAGCACATTGTGTTTGTTTCATTCCAACTCCATTGTGGTGTGTATAGAGACAAAGATGTTACAATTGTGTCCATGTCCCAATATTTCTGGACCTGACTGTATAACAAAGAATCCCCTGTACCTTTAAGGAAGGGGGACATGACTGATGGCCTGGGCCGGATGGTTCAGTAGGAAATGTGGAGCTATTGGTCATATGTGCAACATTGTTTCACTTACCTATATATGCATCTGTGGGGGTGGGTTCTGTCTCTTTGTTCCCTGCCAGCGTCAACTGTGCATCAAGGAGATTCTGTGAGAGAGAAGAAAAAACGTGGGATCAGTTTGGTGATTTGTTCTGCTGTTATGGCTTCTACTTCGCTGGATGCTCTGCTGGATCAGTTGAGGGAGCATGCTGCTGCTGCTCGTGGTGCAACTCTGCAGGATCTGCTACAGGATGCGTTGGTGCCAGCATGTGAAAAGTCTCCAGAGGATGCGGGGGAGCCTCGCCAATGGCGGAGAGAGCGGCCTTCCAGGCCTCCGGTTCGGCTGAGCCCTAGTCCCCCCAGGCTTCGTGGAGCTCTGCATCGTGATGGTGGCGTGGATGGGCCTGATGTTGGTTCCCAGTCGTCTGAGGGATCGATGGTCCTGGATATGCCGCCGCGGGAGTTGAGATCTGGCCTAAGGAGGAGGGTGAGCATAGGGCGCGCTGTGGCTGTTCCCCCTTTGATTGCAGGTGCGGCGGATGGGGAGAGTCGGCGGACTGATGGTGCGGACCCGGCTGCTGGCGAGCGGCATAATCCCCCCCTCCGTACCCGTCAAGATGGCCGGTGGCTGCAGCGATCCAGGAGCCCTCGTGGAGATGCTGCGCTTCCGGTGGCCGGAAGGAGAATGTCGCGGCCATCAGCGTCCGCCCCCAAGCCCCCTCCTGCTCGTCGCAGGCCTGCAACGTCACGAGCTAAGCGATGGACACGCCCACAAGATGGCGGCGCCCATGCTGGCAATGGAAATTCGGGGAGAAGAGCAATTTCGGCGGGTGCTGCAGCTGGTGTTTCAACTGAGGTGGCTGTGGATCAACCGGCGCCAGGATTATCTGCTTCTGGAGGTCATTCGGTGGCTCGTGGGGACCGTAATCAGCACTCTCCTGCTGGGAGTGGCTCGGAGTCCAGGTCTGGGGATATGCTGAGCGCAAGGAGGTTGTCTGGCCGTGTGGTTCCAGGGCGCCCATCACCGGACCTGTTTGTTCCTGCTGTCCCGGTGGCTCCAGGAAGATCGTCCCTTCTGGCAGCATGTGAGTCTGACCTTGGTGGTGCTGTTGCTGGCTCGGGGGGGTCGTTCGGCCAATGCTGCGTCAGGTAGATATGATGGGTTAACAACGGGGTTTATGGAAACCCTGGAGGCAGCTCTCAGACAGTGGCAGGATGGAGCGTCTGCTGCGTCGCACTCGTCTGCGTCAAGGTCTCCTGCTGGGCTAGAGGTTGCTGGGGGCCCGGCGCCTGCTGTTGCGTCTAGTTCGGCTGCATTGGGGGTTCCTGCTACTGCTCCTTCGGGGGGGTCTTACGCTTGCCTCAGCTCCTGTTCAGGCCCCTACTGGGATTGGCGCAGTGTTACCGATTGCAGTGAATGCCCCGGTTTCTGCCACGGCGGCGGTTTTGGCTCCAGCGGCTTTGAGCGTTCCTGCACCGCTCGTTAGTGGGGCTCCAGTGCCTGGTGCGGTTGGTGCAGAGGTGCGCTCTTATGGGGCGTGTAATTTGTCTCCTCTGGGCCTGAATGTCTCTGCGAAAGAAGATTTGGAAGGGGGAGTACGTAGACGTGCTCACTTTGATTTCTCCGGATAGGGAGACGGTTGATAGTCCGAAACGCATTGATCCTTTACCGGGAGACAAGGATAAAGAAAAAGTGAAGCCGTTGCCTCAGACATCTGGCAATTGGCTTCAGGGCTTTTTGGCTTATAGCGCGATTTTGTGCGAGCGATTTCCGGAGCGTGGCATGGCTTTGTTTTCTTATTTGGATCGGATTTGGGGGGCTTACAAAATTTACGGGGGTCTTTGTTGGTTTAAGTACGACCAACAGTTTCGTCAAAAAATGGCTGTGTGGTCCGGGCTCCGTTTTGACTTGCAGGACACAAATCTGTGGCTGCTGCTCATGACGCCGAACCGTCCAGTGGCGTCTCTCTTTCCTGGATCCGCAGTGCTCAGAGCCCCAGCGGGAACCGGAAAGGGGTGGTGCTGGCTCTTTAATGAGTCCCATTGCCGTTGGTCCGCAAATTGCCGGTTCAAGCATGAGTGTTCTTCTTGTGGGGGATTCCACCCCGCATTTACTACCGCCCAATATCACTGCTCCCTGTAACGTCAAAAATTCTGGAAAAATGTGTCTACACACAATTACGTGATTATTATCAGTATCACAACTATTTAACCCCAGATCAATCAGGCTTTCGTCCAAACCATTCAACTACAACTGCCCTTTTAAAAATTTGTAATGATATCCAAGCTGGGATGGAACAAGGAAACCTAACTGGAGCATCTTCCTTGATTTTGCCAAGGCTTTTGACACCGTAGACCATGGCATCCTATTACAAAAACTTAAGAGCTCTGGTATTGGTGATCGCACGCTAACCTGGTTCCAATCATATGTGTCTGATAGGTCTCAATTTGTGTCCATTTCTGACAGCACTTCCCTTCCCCTCCCAGTCACGTGCGGTGTACCCCAA